>BJCN01313183.1:0-11704 GCA_018326445.1 Flaveria brownii
ACGAGTTGCAGGTTCGCGACTTAGAGAGATTGAACAGAGAATTTGTGTTTGTTTCTGCTAGATTTGTGAGTTGGGATCGATTGGAAACATGTATATGATTGATTAGGTAAAGTTAATTGAATTATTATGTCCGTTTAGTGCGATTTAACAAGTTGTAAAGTGGCCAAAAGTCGGGTGAATGATTAGGTAAAGTTAATTGAATTATTGTGGGTATTATACATGATCAGGTAGCAGACATCTTAACTAAGAGTCTGCCCAGCACTAAAGTTCTCAAGTTCTGCAAGTGTATGAAGATGGTCCAAGTTGGCAATGAGAGGGAGTGTTGAAAGTCATCACCAACTTGGTGGCTACTGAAGTTGCACGTGTGCATGAGTTTTTGTCTCTCATGCAATATTATCATTTTGTTTTTATTAGTATTTCTATTTATTAATAGTTTAGTGGTAATGGGCAGTTTAGATAGGCAGTGGAACACTATTATGGAGTAGTGGGAGTAGTCACGTTTTGTTTATGTATTTCCGTTTTATGCATTTTGAAGTAGTAGTGAAAAAATCCGTTCTCCAGAAAAGTGTGTGTGTACAGTGCAATAGGTTTAATTTGAGGTTGCCTTACCACCTTGATTTATCATTTTGTATATAGGAAGCAAGGAGGTACTAATGGAGCTCTTGAAGGCTGAGGCAACAACACAAAAATATATGTTACAACATTCAATGACTATGATTTAAGGTAAATGACTTCCAAAATTTATGATTCTAAGTAAATCTGACTGCTTACAAGTCATGCTTGATGATAATGCAGGTGACATTTTGCTATGTTTTGGCCATGTTGACATATTTCAGAATTTTGTTGTCATTGGTTTTGGGTCTTATTTGGTGTTCCCACTTTGTAAAGATAAAATGTATTGGACTTGTATCCTGAAACAAAGTAAGTGTTCTTTCTTAGTATTTATAATTTTGAACAAACTAAGAGTGCTGGAATATTCCAAAATGTTTGGAGATCTTAAATAACATGGACAGCCACACAAGTTGCTTTGTAGAAGAAGAATAAATCTTGATTATCATAATATTATACCAAAAATAGTCTTGACTTACAGGCTTTTTCCAGATGGTCTCTTTTTAGTAAAGATAAAGATTTGACTTACTCATTAGATGTTCTTCAAATTATGTTGAATGTGCAGCATGTATGTTTCTATATAACTATATTGTTTTTAAATGCAGATACGGTAACAAGAAGTAAATGGACCACATCCACCGAACCCATATGTATGTTAGGAAACAACAAATTACTGTTTCTCAGCTCATAGTAGCTCATATTCAGATTTAGAATGGTAAGGTAGTTTATTTTGGGATACATGTGAACTCTTGGATAATAAGAACAAGTAGTTTTTTGTATTTTTTTAACAAACTTGATGCATATGTGAGTTGTTTAAGGTAAGGTAGTTTTCTTGGGATGCATATGTAATACTTGCAACAAGTATTTTATGTAAGCTCTTGAAAGAATTCTATTGCTTACTTCTCAATTAGTACAAGTACACACTTGACAACTTTAGAATGTGCGAGCACCAA
Organism: Flaveria brownii; assembly: GCA_018326445.1. NCBI lineage: Eukaryota > Viridiplantae > Streptophyta > Magnoliopsida > Asterales > Asteraceae > Flaveria > Flaveria brownii. The sequence continues at coordinate 1,563 of BJCN01313183.1, forward strand.
GAACATTTTTTGAACGTGTTGGCGATGGAACCCCGCGGCATCACGCGGGTGCACTTTCTAGTTCACAATTAAGGCAGAAGTTTAATTTAGGATGGATTACCTTCAACTCTTCAAGGCTTCAAGAAATAAAGAACAAACTTGTGTCTGAAACCAAATTCAAATAAGATGTTAGAATACAATAACAAATTAGATCATGTGATTCGGTATCATGCTTGATAAATGTAGTAGGAATACCCAACTCCCATCAAATAGAATTGCACCGGAGACCAAGTTTTAAAGGCTAATCACATTGTCCCCTCTTCCACTTAGAAAGAGGGATACATGAGAGTTTCATCGGTAGGACGAAACAAACAAAGTCACCTGAAAAACATAAATCTCATAAACAAACAAACAACAAACAAAAAACAACTCAGATGAATGAACCAGACGATATGAAGCTTATAAATTTCACCTCAGGAGCAATACGAGCCCTCAAACCAGAGTTACCTGATCGAGCATGTGACAAAACATGTGACAAAAACTCAAGAGAGAACAGGTCAATGTAGTACGTGGTTCGCATAATTCTCTGTGTGGTAAAAGCACAAGAATTGTAGGTGACCTGCCCCTTGATTCTTTGCCAGGTCCATTGGTTAGGGAGTCTAATATAGGTCAAATGAAAGGCCGCAGAATGAACTTTAAAAAAACAAAGCAATCATGTTGTGCACATTTTATATAAAAAAAAACCACTCCATTTGGTATGTTTTTTACTGGTAGCCTGTTTTAACTTTTCCATTCAAATTAACACGATACTGAATATAAATATGAACTTTTAAGGTATAATCTACTACGCAGATATTACAAGAATCTATAATAATCTGATTTCACAGTGGCTCCGCTTAGTAGGTATGCACTTTCACATACCGAATAAGAAATTCAAGAATTAATCAACTGAAAATAAATTGTACCTCGGGGAGGGAGCAACGGGAACCTCCAACTCACTGTCGCCAGATTTAGTATGTTGGTGTAGGGTAATTATGTTTTGTCCAAGAAGGTAGCTGATTTTCAAGAGAATCGACTGAAAATACGTGAAAGAAACTAAAGAAGGAACACATCAAGTTAAACAAGTACCTCCATTGGTCATTCTCTTGGGCAAAAGCATGAGGATGGTGACCCGCCACAAGATCATTCGAGCAACCATCTTCATGGGTTTCCTGTGAAAATTTAGACACAAACAACAAAAAAAGGGCGTACCTGGTGCTGCAAAGAGCTCCCGCGTTTTCGCAGGGTCCAGGGAGGGTCCGTCCCATTTAAGGGAAGATGTACGCGGTCTTTCCCCCACATTTTGTGGGGAGGCCGTTTCCACGGATCGAACCTGAGACCTTCGGTCCCTTAGGAACAGCTTTTACCGCTGCGCCAAGACACAAACAACAAAAGTTATTTATTTAATGCCAAGACAACTTTCCGGACAGACCAGAGACAAAATAAAATAAGTAAAACCTTCCGACATCATTGTCCGGGAAACAAATCATGCCAGCCACTATCTTCAGAGGTTTCCTGTGACAAGATAGATACAAACAACAAGAAGTTCAACTTTTCAGACAAATGCTTTGTTTGTGAACTCTTGTTATCAAAACAAAAGACGAAATAAAGTGACTAAAACCTTCCAACATCAATGTTGGGAAACGTCAATGCTCTTGTGTAACAGTCAGTCCTCCCAAGGCAACTTCTTGGCCTCCTTCAACATTTTATCCTATCTTAACACTATTAAAAAAAACTTATAAATGGACGATTAAACAATCAAACCACATTTTGTAACTTCTAGTGTGTATTTGTTTGTGTGAGGAAGACCGGAAGGAACCCAATTTGACAAACAATAGGAGAGGAAGATCCGGCGAGTGTATTTGTGTAGGGTTAAGGAAAAAGAATTCAGTTTGAAAACAAAAACATACAAAAAAGGTCTTCCTTTTGAGGTCTATAATACATGAACAGAAACATCTTTCAAGTGTTGTGGGTCTAAACTACGATGAAAAACGTGCATATAAGTTATATTGAGACATTAATTAGTAAACAAAACCAATAATAACATAATAAATTTTATTCATAAAAGCAAAAACAGACAAGAAACACTCCCTTTTGAAGTCTGTCGAGAATGAAGCCCAACAAATTCGAGTATTGTGGGTCTAGACTCCAAGGATGACCTGCACATGATGTAAATTCAAGCGTTAAAGCTCTGATACCAAATGTTACAACTTAAAATTCCAGTAGTTTATTATTGAAGGGTGTTCAACCCAAAGATTACAAACCTAACACTATATATAGCAGTTAGAAGTTCTAACTAACTAACACATTTACAATATAGCCCCTACACTTTACACTATATACCTTTTGAGTACAAAAGTTCAAAACAACAAACAACTAAACAAACATTACAAGTAACTACAAAAGAATTAAACTAACAAACCCATCATGATAAGATGGATTCTATTCAGAAAAGCATAAACATAAACACCTACCTTTTAAAGTCTGCGAAGACGAATGCCTAACAACTTTCTAGCATAAGTGTGGTGTGTCAAGACCCCAAAGGAGACCTTGCATGCAATAGCAGCTCAAGCACTCCGGATTGAGTGTACGTAGAGAAAAATATTCGCAAGGAGTGAACAAGTAACATTTCAGTAAACAAGCATTAACATAGTAAAGCAAAACTTGAATATACACAACTGCTACAAGGTAAAGAAAATAATTACCTTTACCTCCCACCGCACAAGGGCGGTGTTATTATTGATTAATTTTAACATAAGACCCCGTGTATTTCTTAATAACTGGATGCCTTCAAATCCAAGAACACATAGTAGCGATCAAGTCTTTAAGATTTTTAAATTATTGTCAATCCCAAGGTTATATCTTAGCTCAACCAAAGTGGACAACCCAACAGAGTTATCAAATGAACATATTCTAAAAGCTTTTAAAAAGAAAACCTTAATGCAAGCAATGTGGTATGTGTGTTAGAGCATTCACAGCCCGTTCCCTATTTTTATGTGAGCGGGTGCCCTATATTATTAGGGATGGTTATGAGTGGTTATGAGATAAAGAGGGATAAAATTTATGGGGATTGTACCGCGTTTCCCAGTTGGCTAAGGATAGCAAGCACTTTGTGTCAACCATCCCCATGCGCTTCTTGTATAACAAGCAAAAGCACTCCGGATTGAGTTTACTGCATGAGAAATAATGCAAAAGTAAGGAATGACCATGCAGCATCATAGTACACAAGCAATAAGTAAACTTTGAATAATTATTGAATACTGAAATAAATAAGATTAACCTCCAAGTGTACAAGGGCAGTGTTATCATCGATAACATAGCCCCATGTATTTTTTTCGTATCTGGATGCCTTCAAATCATGGAACGCATAGTGGCAAGTGAGTCTCGGATGCTAATAAGCTAATCAGTTCCACAATCCCAAATTCACAATCTAAGTTATAATGCCTACTCATACAATAACTCACCTTTCAGCTGCAACAATCACTTTCAAAAACTAAATATGCAGCACAGAATAAAAACATATATAGAAGAGCAGGCAAAAGCATACATGCTGATTTGTATAACAAATATTTAATAAAGGACGCGGTAACTCCATCATTTGAATATCAGCAAAATCATTACATATGTTCTAAAGCAATGTAAAAACTAACCTCGTTGTGGTCAGGAGATGATATAATGGATGCACAAACACCATAAATTGATGATGGATAGATTTCACGATTGGTATAAATATCATAATAAGATTCTTCCGGATTAGCCCTGCACTTATATGAGCCTGCACCCAGCAAAAAAATACATTAAATATGATCAAAGAGTTACTAAAATAATGATCCAGTTAGGAGGTTGTAAAAAACGAAGGTATGTTTTGGGTAACATGTTTTCCTTTTAGCTAGCCTTTAGAAATTTACATGTTTGACTGTATTACAACCTAGATTGGCCTGCTTCTAAGCTCAAAAGTGCCCCAGTAACTACATTGATATTCATAGAAATCATAGTAGTCTCTTCTTTTGTCCTTTGCCACAAGATCATGCCAGCCACCATCTTCTAGTTTCTGTGAAAAGATAGACACAACACAAACAACAAGAAGTTATTACTACAAAGGTGGAGTTTTATGTCATGAACCTAGAATTCTACAAAATACAAATTTGGACCCATTGTTGAAGCCTTGGGATGTCTTTCTTCTTTTTCAAACATCTCTGCTTCTAAGCAATGAAAAGTGGACAACTGCAACTGCGATAATCGGTATAATCTTGAAGTTCTTTCAAATGACTATCTCGAACAACTCCAACTTCCGTGTTCAGGTCAACCTGGAAAGTCATAAAGGCTTCTATTTAAGATTTTACGTTAACCAAAATATGCATAAATATTTATCCAAATCGGATAGCATTATAAATTTTGATTATTAATACTCACTCTTCGTCCAACAAACATGTTTGGATCACCAGGAATTCCCACCAGCACACCATTAACGTAGCTTGCAGGGTGACAAAAGGAGACATTTCTCAAGGCAGAAATAAAAGCAAACAAAAAAAAAAGAAAAAATAGATGTTTGACTCAAAAAATTTTGTATCCTATTTGATTAAAAGTGAATAAGACATTCCAACATCAGTGTCTGGGAAACGTATCATTCCAGCCACAATCTTCAGAGGTTTCCTGTGAAAAGATTGATTCAACAACGCTTCATCTATGCACTTTTTTTATCAAAATCAAAGACAAAAGAAAATGAGTAGAACCTTCCAACATTAATGTTGGGAAAACGTTAATGTTCTTGTGTGACAATCAATCCTCCCACCGCAACTTCTTGGCCTCCATTAACAGCTTCTCCTCTCTAAACATTATCAAAAAACTTATTAAAGACTGTAACAAGTGAACCCGAACATATTTCGTTTGGGGTCTAGACTCCAATGATAGACGTACATAGAAATTTAGAAAAGAAAACCCATAATGATATGATGTGCTATATATATAAAAGAAAAAACAAACAAGAAAGACTCACTTTTGAAGCGTGTCGAGAATGAAAGCCAACAATTTCGAGCATTGTGTGTCTAGACTCCAAGTCTCCAACAATGACCTGCAAACGATGTCAATTCAAGCATTAATCAACTAAACCCTCATGATAAGATGCATTCTATTCAGAAAAGCATAAACAAAACGACTCCCTTTTAAAGCCTGTCAAGAATGAACGCCTAACAAGTAACAACTTTCTAGCATAAGTGTGATGTGTCAAGACTAGATGGATGACAATGTACACACGCAGCAGAAGCACAAGCACTCTGGATTGACCGTACTACAAGAGAAATAATGCAAATGTAAGAAAAGACCAAGTAACATTACCCGTAATCAAATTATAACATAGTAATATAAACAACTACTACAAGGTTAAGAAAATAATTAACTTTACCTCGGGGAACACATTGTGGCAAGCGAGTCACGGAAGTTCTTGATTTATCATCAATCCCAAAGATGTCACCTAGCTCAACCAAAGTGGACAGTCGAACAGCTTTATAGAAAAAATTATAAATGTGAAAATAAAATAACATTTATAAGAAAATAATCATATTCTAAAATAATTATAAAAAAAGAAAATAAAAGAAAACCTAAGGGCAAAGCAATTTGGATACTCACACACATTCTGCAGACCAAGCTTCTTTAAAGAGAGCTGCTAATAAGCTACTAAGTTTTTAATCCTAAGAGGGAATTCAATTCACTGTCTAAGTTGTAATGCCAACTGATACAATAACTAAACATTCCAAATAAACCACCAAGCAACGGACCCACAAGATCAATACTCTTGTGGCCATAATGATCCTGAGCATCCTCATTCGTCAGCAGTCCAACCATGGCTTTCTAAATAAACAACCAAGCAATGGACCCACAAGATCAATCATACCTTCCTGGCTTTCTAACTGCACTGTCCATGGGCTGAAGATGTAATAGTCAAATATATCATAATATTCTGTCATTTCATCATTAGTACCAGCCTACAGGAGTTGAAGATAATATGAGTTACAGATCCAATTACAAGGGGACACTTCATTAATTTATTGTCATCATTAAAACATGATGATGAAAAAAAATTTATATTAGCAATATAAGAGTTTTGAAGTTGACATGAAATTATCTCTGTTTTTGTCCAACAACCCAAACCAAACAAATCATACGAGAACAAAAACATGAAATTGTAATTAAGAAAACAGGGGAGAACAATAATTACTGTCAATTGGTGTCTAACAACTTACACAAGAACATGAAACAATCATACTGCTAACTCAAAAATCCAAAAAGTATAGTATTGAATAGAAAGAATAAACACAAAAAGGGTCTATTATGCACATTTAACCAAAAAAAAAAGAAACTGAGTGAAACATACCTTTTAGCAACTCAATATTCCAGTCTCCTTCCTTTCCAGGCAGGGGTCTTGGCAAAACGGAGAAGTTGGGTCGTGCGGGGTTCCGCCTTGTTAAAAAAATGGTGTTTTTCTTTCTTGAACAATTACAAAACCTATTTACCCAATGTAATCTAAGGCCACGTGCAATTAGATATAGAAAGATGGAAGATTACTATATTATTTATGACTGATGAGGCCGTTATCTTAATTTTGACAATAATCATAGAAATTAGCAAGTTAATAACTAAAATCACAAACTTCCTCCATTTAGAGGGTGCTTGAATTTTCATTAATTTTTTTCCTGTTATTCCATGTTGTAATATATAATCAGTTATGAGTGTTTAAGGAAACATGATATGTTATTTATGGTCACAAGATAATCAAGTAAAGAGTAGTTGTAAGAAAATGACTATTAAGATCAATGCACCATTATTTAACTCCCCATAGCTCTAAGCAGTTGATTATCCATTCTAATTTTCAGCTGCAATAATCACTTGCAAAAACTAAATATGCAGCACAAAGTAAAACACATATAGAAGTACAGGCAAAAGCATACATGCTGATTTGTATAACAAATGTTTAATAAAGGACGCAGTAACTGCATCATTTGAATATCAGCAAAATCATTACATATGTGTTCTAAAGCAATGTAAAAACTAACCTTGTTGTGGTCAGGAAATGGTATAATGAATGCACAAACACCACAAATTGATGATGGATAGATTTTTCGATGGGTATAGATATCATAATAAGATTCTTCCGAATTAGCCCTGCACTTACACGAGCCTACACCCAGCAAAAAAATACATTAAATATGATCAAAGAGTTACTAAAATAATGATCCAGTTAGGAGGTTGTAAAATTGAAGGTATGCCTGGGTGACATGTTTTCTTTTTAGCTAGCCTTTTAAAAATTTAACCCGTTGTAAAAATGGACCTGCTTCTAAGCTTAAAAGTGCCCATCTTCTAGTTTCTGTGAAAAGATTACATCGTAGTCTCTTCTTCTGCCGTATGCCACAGGATCATGCCAGCCACCATCTTCTAGTTTCTGTGAAAAGATTGACACAACACAAACTACAAGAGGTTATTACTATAAAGATGGAGTTTTATGTCATGAAACTAGAATTCTATGGAATACAAATTTGGAACACCTATTGTTGAAGCTTTTGGATGTCTTTCTTCTTTTTCAAACATCTCTACTTCTAAACAATGAAAAATGGACGACTGCAATCTTGAAGTTCTTTGAAATGACTTATCTCGAACAACTCCAAATTTTGTGTTCAGGTCAACCTGCAAAGTCAGAAAAGCTTCTATCAAAAGATTTGACTTTGACCAAAATATGCATATATCTTTATCCGAAATTGATAACAGTGTAGCTTGAAGGGTGAGAACAGGAGACATTTTTTAATTAAGGCAGAAATAAAATCGACAAATCTGAGGCCTAATGACTTGATTGCAAATGACATTATTTCATAAATAGTAAAAGAAACCTGATAAAAACAAGAACAGCAGACCTAATTTACGTGTGAAGTCGCGGAGGGGGCAATTAACTCTGTCGAATCCGCAACCGTGTTACCTCAGAAACTCAAGAAAAAACCAAAATTCAAGGTTAGATGACTAAATTCCGAAGGACATTATTGAAAAATTTTCAAAACAAGCTGATGAAAATGAGAATGGCTAACCTAACTTACGTACGGAGTCGCAGCGTCATCATCTCATGGCAACTTCAATAACTTCAATGCAATCACAATTAATATGTACATGTAAATGACTTGAATCCAAGCAACATTATTTCATAAACGGCAAAGAAAAAAACACTTACCTGATTTGCGTTGAAGTCACAGAAGTGGACAATTTCTTAAGAGACGAACCCTCTGTCAAATCCTTCATCAGACCTCAGAAAAAATCAACAAAAAGATCAAAACTCGTGGCTAAATTACTTGTATCCGAACGATATTATTACATAAACAAATACCTGATAGAAGTGAAAATAACTTACCTAATTTAAAGTCGCAGAGGGAGACGAAGACTCTGTCGAATGAGTTCTTCATCAGACCTCAGAACACATCAACAAAAAACCAAAATTCGAGGCTAAATGACTTGAATCCGAATGACTATATTTCAAAAACACCAACGAATACCTGATTGAAACAAAAATAACTGACCTAAATTCCTTACTCTGTCGAATCCGCAACCATGTTACCTCAGAAACTCAACAAAAAACCAAAAATTCAAGGTTAGATGACTAAAATCCGAAGGACATTATTGGAAATTTTTCAAAAAAAAAGCTGATGAACACGGGAAGGGCTAACCTAATTGATGTAAGGAGTCACAACGTACGTCAGCTTCAATAACTTGAATGTGATCAAATCATCCAATTCTTCTGTAATGTCAATGTAAAAGGATGATTACATGTACAGAAGACGGCGATCAAGTCATCCGATTCTGTAAAAGAGCAAATGAAGAGGTGATTTGTGAAGATGAGACTAATTTGTGGGAATTGTGGTGTTTGGTGAAGAAGGTACGTACTATATATGTATGTAATCTGAGTGATGCGGGGGGGTGTTTTTATAACGAGGATCCCGGTGTAAAAAGATTTGAAAATCAATAAAATCATGAAATAAGATACGCTAAATATTTATTTCAAAGTTATTTCTGTAACTGATTTTATATATTTTACTCTTGTGCTAGTAATATATACTCTTTCTTTTTTTATTATGCGAGCTATGATTTTCGATGTTATTTGATTACCGAAATGAATGCAAAATCTAACTACCAAATATTATTAATTTTATGATGTATCTAAAATACAAGTTTTCTATTACTAATATATGCTCATTAATAATTAATAATATTTTAGGCTTCAAAGTTTCACTAGCAATGTAAATAATTTAGTTTCATAATGCTACGTTTTTTAAGTAAAGTAAATTACATGAATGGTTCTTTTGATCCGGTGAAATTACAAATTTAATCCTTACAGATACATTTTTAGAGTTTTAGTGAGCCCTTCCCACCCCCCTCTTCCTCTACCAAGGTGAACTTGGCATCAAATGACTATCATATAATGCAAGTATCAATACAGTGTGTCATGGATTGATGTTGTTTTAGATTTTAGAGTAAAATATATAGATAGATCCTCTACATAACTTCATTTACCAAGGTAAATTTGACATCGAATGACTATCTTATAATGCAAGTATTAGTATAGCGTCTCATGGATGACTTTTGATTTAGACTTTAGAGTAAACACATAGATAGATCCTTCACATAAAGCCAAGACATGTTAGACTGTATTCTTTTTAAGATAAAATAGTTATTTCAACTATAGTTAACCTAATTATATAATAGCATATTAAAATACCGATAACTAGGGGTGTTCAAAAAATCTGAAATCCGAAAATATCCGAAATCGATCCGAATCCTTATTCGGATATTCGGATCGGATCTCATCCGAATCCGAATTTCTTATTCGGATTTCGGATCGGATTTCGGATATCACAATTTTTTTATTCGGGTTATTCGGATTATTCGGATATCCGATTAATCCGAATAAGACTTTAACTATGTTTCTATCTCAATACTCATTACTCAACTATCTATTATGTTTTCAACTTAAAACACAAGAATCTTTACACATTCTACATAATCCTAAATAATTATGAAATAATCGATCGTCATTTTAAAGTATAGATTTTTAATTTTCGGGTTCTATACAATTACCTATTATGTTTTAAATT
>BJCN01313187.1:0-10109 GCA_018326445.1 Flaveria brownii
CATTATGATTATGTTTTCGATTTTGTTACCTGGCATAAGTTCTTTTGGTGTTATATAGGTCTAGTGTTGACGGTGGTTAGGATGATCTGTGTTACATCGATGATGATAAGGTTTGTTTTATCTGAGACCGATTCTGGCTTGCTATTTGTTTCTCTCATGGTAGAGATGTCGATGAAGACGAGTTGTCGCTCAGAGTTGTCGCTCATCTGAGGCTAGCTGTTATGTCTATGGTTAGAATGCAAGGCCTGTTAATTGTCATCGCCTGGCAGTCGTTCATGGCTTGATAACCGGACAACGGTTATGAGCTCGATTACTACTAGATTATTGTTGTTGTTGTAACGTGTTTGTTGTGTTGGTGGCCGTTTGGCCATGATTGTATTTGAAAATTTTCTTCCTTTCTATGTCGTGGCAACCCACTATGGTTTGTAGTCATAACTGGAATTCGGTTCCGAACCAACTGTTAAGTTTATGATGCATATACGGTTATTACGAATTATCTGAGCTTTGGTTGACGGTTTGTTTATCACAAGCGCAACGCGCGTGCGGGAATTTAACTAGTTATTTTTAATTAAGCAAACAATATCAAGCTGATAAGCAGTTCTAAATATTTTTAATACTTTCATACTTGCAATCTAATAGTTAATAAGACAATGCAATCTCTTTTTAAGCACTTAAAGAAACAATACATTTTGTAAATGTTTACACTCACCATTGTTATGTTGCTAGACAAACACGAACAAAGGAACAATTTCAGGTCAAAGCCACGAATACCTTTAGCTACATATTGTTTTGGTTTGACTGACGGCTTTACAAGTCAATTTTTCTAAAATGTTTTTTATGTCATAACGTTAAATACTTGGGTGTTTTATGCCAAATTTAAAGATTAAATATTGAACTTTAATAATTCAAAAGTAACCATTTGATACTCGTTTGTGCTTTTTGTCATATGTCATATGAATAAATATACTAGTTTCCATAGTAAGCTACAACAGACTTAAACGACCAGAAGCTGCGAGAGCGGGTGTAAAATCATTCGATTCACTTAGAAAATTGTGAAACGTACGTTTATCTATATATCTGTACGGGATTTTTTAATTTTACAGAAACCGAAGTGTTGTTATGTAGATCAAATGCAACTAGGGTCACCTAAAAGTAAATCAAGCATGTCTGCAGGAGTTAAAAAAGTTGTTCCACCAAGAATGACTTCTATATCCCCTCTTCCACTTTCAGATAATGCCTCTTGAGCTTCCAGTACCTTCAGTACACACCACGTTTACATGATCAAAAAACACAATAATTAAATAAAGAAAAAATAGCCATCTATATCCATAAACCTGGCAAAACAAGCGGCCAAGCGGGCCGGGTAAGCTAATTGGTCAAAATGAGTTTGGGTTGAAACATGTCGTTTTAGATAAAATTATCAAAGTGGGTGGAGGTTACACCAGCAACGGTGGTGATGGTGGAGGTGGTGGTGATGACAAAGGGGTGACAGTGGTATTATAGTGTGGGCCCACTTAGACCCGTTCTAAGTTAACTAGTTTCATACAAGCGACCCATTATGGGCCCATTCTAAGTTAGCTAGCTTATAGGAGTGACCTATTTTGACCCGTTGTATAATTTGAGTGGCTCAAATCAACCCATTTAGCCATAAAACTTATCTGCATTCAACTATAAACAAAAGAGACAAGTGGTCAAGTAAGAACCTCAATGCCATTCATGCCTCCCACAACAAATACTAGTATAACATTTTGATCAGAGAGACTTGGTTTTGCCTGTCCAATTCAAAAAGAATATTTAATATTGAAACTAAACGTGGAAATAAAGATATTGAAGAAGCATAAAGTGTGATCACTTGCATACCTGTCCCAAGCCAAACCTTCCAAACCCACTTTTAAAGAGGCGACCAACGGTAGATGAATGATATTCCAAACCAGGTACGTCGTATTTGCTCAGTATTCTTGTTAAAAGTTTATACAGTAATCCCTTTCTAGAATACGGGTCATCAACACCAATGCTATTTTCCAAGCTCAATGTCATGTCTCTAATTCCTTTATTGCCCTTCAAATTCGTTAGTTTATGAAGGAACTTAAAAAGAATATCAACTCTATCCCTTAACTCTAGTTTCAACTGCATGTCACTGTACACATTATCATTACTTGTATTCTTGTCAGCATCTTCTTCTTCTTCACCCCAATTTCCCCACTGATCGTCATCATCACTTTCTACGGCCTTCGAGGGCTCTTTTGTAACTCCCCCGTCTTTTTTCTTTTTCAAATTTGCTTCAAGATCAGGAAATAAGCCATGGAGAAACTTATATTTTGCCAGCTTTGGATTTTCAAGAATCGCATCCACAATAGCTTCTTTAAGAAAATGTTCCTCTTGCCAAGAAAAAGGACCAGCTGAACCTGAAGTTGGGAAATTCTCTCCTGCCAATATATATCCCGTTACGGTTAACAGCAACGCGTCTTCAACTGAAAATAGCCCCTGTGATGATTCAGATTCTCCGAAACAACTTTTGTTAATAATATCACACATTTGTGAAGAAAGGTTTTGGCTAGTGTCTCCAGCGCTTATATTGAGTATTTTCTCAGCACTCATAAATGAATCCCATTTAGTACGATATTTTTCACTCATAGCATATGAGGTGGCGGCTGCCAGCTGTATAATTCCTTTGTTTCGCATGAAACATGATTGACTTTTAGCAAGAGCTCTAATCATAAGTTGTAAATCTGTTTTTGGATTCATAGAGATCTTTTCTTTACGCAGTGCTTCTTGAAGCAACTTCTTGATCAATATAGTACTGTCTTTTGTTCTTCTATCAAGCATAGATTCCAGATATGGTGTGCCATTAAAGCTTTCTGTCGAGACTAAGGACCCACTAAGCAGCTCATTTTCTGAAAAATCCTCACCAAGACTAACTAATGAATTTATTTGTGCAGCTGAATTATAAGAATTCCACCCCTGTAAAAAAGCTTCAAAAAGCTGAACATTTGTCTTTGGTGGGACTTCTCTAAGAACATCTGCCAGTGGTATCTGAACATCAAGTGGAGCACGCAGTAGGTTTGGTTGGGTTTGTGAACCCTTTGCCATTGCACGGGTTTTACGTGGTACAGATGAAAAGATCCGGTCAACAAGAGAATCTCCATGACAACAAGGGGTAAGAAGGTCAACTGTGCGGTCAATAAGCAATAGCCCTGCAGATCGTTTACGCCGACCAACATCATAAAGACTAGACATGTCTGTGATAAGCTTCCCAATGGTTTTTGACAAATCACCCAGCGAATATATTTCAAGTTTCAGGTCCATCTACAAGTATTAGAAACAAACACACATCAATAAAGATAGATAGACGCATGTGTGGAATTTATGACAACATATAACTGAATGAATACATACCTTTGTTGTGAGATGATAAAGAAACTGTGCTGTAAGAGCAACGCCAGGTGGTACATCCTCACCATCATGAATTGTGCCAGTACTTAATGGAGGTAACCCAGAGCTAATGGAATCCTCTTGGTCAGCTGATAAATATGCCTCAGAAATTGACCCCTCTGATGGTAACACAAAGAATTTTGGAGAGAAAGGACAGAGAATCAAAGGGAAGTGATGCACATAAGCAATCAGTTTCTGTCCTGTATGACCTATTGAAAAGGATGGTGATTTAGGGGTATCGTCCTCTGCACGGGGGGTAAGCTGCAACCAACCCTCCTCATCTTCAGGAACAAGATTCCCCGTGTTATGTGTGTGTATAGTAGTAGAGCTTAGATTGTTTTTCTTCATGAGTTCCTCATAATCTTGGACAAGTAAGGATTGATATTCATGATAAGCATCTGGTCCCAAAGGTGAATCAGGATAGGCCGAATGACCTATCTGCAAAAGCAAAATGGTAGACATTCAAAGAGAAAATGTCAAAACTAAAATCCATCACATTCACACATTGGCTCCTATGTATTACAAATAAAGAAACAAGGATTCAATGAGGAAGTGTATGGTATGAAAATGAAAAATTATGTTTTCACCATCACTGAATGACCTAACTAGCGTTTTGTTTTAATGCAAGTTATCTTCATTAATTACACTTCATGTAGGTTTTATATAACCAATTTACTTAACACTACTTAAACCTACATAATTATATGAAATAAGACTATACGTGCTTACACCATCACCAACTTGCCAATAATGTTATGATGTATATGAGGAAGGCTCAAACTAAAATCATTTGTGGCATTTGGACATGATGAAAGTCTATGTTTAAACCATGATGTGTTTGTAGTTTTCTAAATAGTCAGAATATTGAAAGATAATTTAGAGCTTAAACAGACAGATAGAATATATGGTTCTAGAAAGAGCTAACCTATTAGAAATGAGCTCCAGAAAACATCTATGTTCAGTTTGTTGATGGTCCAATAGATGAAACAACAAATATCATATTATGTAAATCTATCATATCATAAGATCATAAACCTTTTCCAGAAAACAAGAACGGACATTCACAATGAAATATAATTTGTCAAGAACATGCCAGCATGGAAGGTATAGATAAAACTTAAAAGGTTAAACTGGTGTACACAAATTAGCTAAAACCAGTTAGACCCAACTATGAATTTATTTAAAAAATACATAAGCAACAATAGGCATATTCAAACGTTAAATTTACTATGCAGTGCATACCAAATGCTTTGTTGCTTTGGCTTCCCAACTTTCTTAATGTAAATATGTAACATTAATGAAGAATCGAAAGTTTATAGTGAGGTCTCGAGCGTATATATAACACAGTAGAAGAGAATGTATAGAGCAACAAACTGAAAATTCAATTGTCAATTAATTGCTTTTAATTTATGATAGTGACAACAGGATGTGCGACTAAGGTATACAAGATGTAACCAATGTGAACACCAATGCTATAAGACACTTGTTAATATCATTACGGTTGACATGATATCAGTCCTATCAGCCATGTTCTGGATGCAGAAAGCACTGGAGAGAAAGATTGAGAACAAGACTATAACAGGAAATAAAGTCCTTAGAACAGTAAAGCATAATATGTTCTTCTAGTAAAACTAACTCATCATATCAAGTGGAAGATTAAATCAACTAAGGCATAAAACTTAAAGTAAAAAAAAAGTAGAAAGTGTCACCAACATGATAAACTTGGCTAATAAAGATATAGATGTGATACTAGAAAATAGTAGAAGTTTGTGTATCAACTATCAACTAAAATAAAACATAAGCAAAAACAAAACACATGTTGATGTATTATATACTGAAGATGACTCAAGGAAAGTATCTTAACTAATTCAAATGGGCAGCAATGATAAAGTACTGTAGTACCTCTGAAATAGATGTATATATAGTGCAATGAAAGACTCGTTTATGAGTGCTTAGACGTCGTAAAATGTATCGATGTGAATCACTTAGAAGGCGGCAAGTGAAGAATACAACTTTTCTCTGGATGTCACTCTTTTGATTCCAACCAATTGCCTAAAACAGTAAGCAAAGAAAGTTAAAGAATTATTCTTCAAATCCCAAAAGTATTACCATAACAAGAGAAAAGAAAAAGATGGCATGATAAGCATGAAAAGACTATATGCTCACAAAATTATAGTATAGCAAAACTAAGTTTGTTCACTCGTAAGATATGAACTCTAAGACAAAGCATAATGGTTTGTGGCTTCTTTTCAAGTACACACTTGCATTACAGCCATAACTACTATTCTAGGCATAGAAAAGGTTACCAACGCACTTGCATACTACAATCTAAGAAAACTTCATCGTGAATGCAAAGGCATACAAATACGAAAACAGGAGCCGCAAGCCAAAAAACCTAAAACCACATTTTATCAGAAAATTGCATTAAATCACTTACTGAATCAAGAGAAGACGTGCTCTCCAAGCTGCAAACAGCAAGTACACCCATCTCCAATAGAATAGGGAATGCCCCAATAAGCTTGAAACTTTCTGTACATCCCGCATCCAAATAAACTACAGCATCTTTAAGTTCCTCGGATATCTGAACAAAAGACAAAAATAAAAACAACGGCGGTGTTTACAGGGGATGAAAGTTGCATACAGATAAGCGAAGAACACAGTAGTTGCAATCATACTATCACCCTCCAATACATTGAAACTTAAATTCTGAATTTTCAATGGAATCAACCTTTTTCATTGTTAAAATCCAACAAAATCACTAGCACTTAAACTACAGCCTTCATGCTCTACCAAATCACCCACTAATACACCATTATAACAGCATGAATTTAAGCAAAAAAAACTGCCTTACTTGTACAGTGTATAGTTTCAATAGTGACTCTAAAATAACAAGAATCTATAACCAGTAATCACAACCATAATAACATCCTAAAACTCAATATAAGCATACTGCTTGATTCATCCGCATACCCTGAGAATTATAACAAAACTACTGGTCCAGTAAAGCAAGAAACAATATTTAACAATAACATAGCGAAAGCAACAATCGATGGGCAGAGAGAGCTTACTTCTCTAATCGAATCAAGACAGCAATTAATCACATTAACGAACGCCATATCAAAAGCTGATAATCTTCACAATCCAGTACAATTCCAAATCTGTAGCAGATAACAAGTAGATCACGTTAATGCAATCGACAATACCCACAAAACCCACGAGCATTCAACACTTACATGTCTTGATTGAGATGAACGAGGGCTCCAAACGCAAGCCCTAAAGGGAAAATTGAAAAGATTCTTGGTTTTTCGTTATTTCAATTCGTAGTGAAGAAGGCTTCCAGCTGTCGATCGCCTATCATGCCATCGCACTCCACGACTAGTTCCACCTTCGATCGCTAATCTGTGATTAACAAAATAATTAGCTAGCTCAGTTATTTTGGTCCGGTTAGGGGTGCAAATGCATGACACTAAGATTTACGGTTTGGGTTTATTAAAAACGGGTTCTGGTTACATTTATGAATTTGTGGATAGTGTTCAAGGTTCATGAGTTCGACCCGACACCTCACGAACACAACTCATTTAACTATCATACAGTTGTCATTAACGCACAGTCATAGTTAACCATACATAACTACACGTATGCGAGTTATATATGATTCGTATGGATGTTTGTGAGAGGTGTGCCTAGTGGTGGGCATATACAACTCGTGTGTGTAACTATATCTATATTACTTTATAATATACTAGAATGATAACACGTGTCATTTGATATGCTAGAATGATTACACGTGTCATTTGATATGCTAGAATGATTACACTTGTCTAAAAACATTCTTTTATTATATATTATAGATTTTATGAGGACGTCTAATACAACATTTTAAGCATAGAGTGCAAGTGATCTATGCAATAGTTTCATTTTACCCCTATTTAATAAACTTTTTTAATTAATACATTATTTAATAAAATTATTAATACATTATTTAATAATATGATATTATTTAATTCAATTCATTAAATATTTTATTGTCTATAATACTATTTAAATAATTAAGTATACAACTCATGCTTATAATAACTAATAGTTATATTTTCTAGGGGTATTTTGTATAGTCGATAACTTTTGTACTTATGACTAAATATATTAGTAAATGATATATATTTTAATATGTCTAAGAAATATAATAACAAAAAATATAATGATATTAATAGTAGTGATTATTTTTACTAAAAGGTTAATAACAACAACAACAATAATATTGTGTTAAAATTTAATACCGTGTTGTTGTCATGTTATTGTATCTGTAACAATCTAATAATAATATACTACTACTTTTTATGATAATTTTATTCAAATATTTTTAACGTATTTGTTGTAATTGAAATCCACGACTTATTAAATAACATATGTTCGGTAATAATATCATGACGATATAATAACGAATCGCTAAAGCATTTGTAGACATCCACGAGAATCCGAGCACTTATATCATTGAACTCACTAAAATCATGACAATCCCAAAAACTATCATTACGACATTCACATATACATCTAAAATCAAACCGCGGCGAAGCGCGGGTGCCCAGTATGCTATATAATACAAAACCAATGGGTAGATCGGTATTTTTTATTTTTATAAGACACCTAGAATAACTATTTAAGCATATGCTACAAGTATTTTATACAAGTGTTCCTAAATTTTCCTCATTTAATAAACTTATTCTAATTAATAGATGAGTTAATGCATATGATTAAGTTAACTATATTAAGTATGACCTTATTTATAATAATTTAAATTAATATTATATTTATATTTTTCATTTATATTTCTGCTATTTAAATTAAGTATTATATTATTAACTAAATACCATTTACCAATAATAATAATAATAATAATAATAATATAATTAGAATTTAAAGCTGGACAGAAAAGAGGCTTAGTAGCAACCGTGCATCACGCGAGCGAATTCATTATACTTAACATATAGAAAGCAATAATGAATATCTATACTATCTATACTATTTATAAAGCATTTTAGGATATTAAAGTAATAATTTTATCTTAACCTTAAGACACCTATATGGTTAGTATGATAATATTATGATGGATTAATTTAATTTTTTTAATCCATATGAATTCATTGAATTTAATAATAACTAGAATTAAGCTTCCCGCGCTGCGGGGGACGTAAAACCGTGCAAAATAACACCAATGTCACACCACTATTAATGACAAACAACACTAAAATTACGGTGTGTGAATACGAAAAAATAAGACCAAAGCGTAAAACATCTACAAATATAGCTAAATCGATTTAAGACTCACGCGTAGTGACGAACCTGTTAAAGGGAGAAAATAGATGTAAAAATGATAAATCATACACACATTGTGATGTATTAACTCACATAATTTAGAATGGAATGTAAAATTGGTGAATCACACATGCATGTTTGTGTTGTGTTAACTTGCAAAACCTAGAACGAACGTAAGATGAAAATTTGAAAATATGGAAAGTATAGGGACCAAAGTTGAAAGTATAAAATTTTATGAGATTAAATTACAAAAGATGATAAATTTTGGGTTTAAAGTAAAAATAACCAAATTTTAGAAGGTTGTTTTGCAAAATATGAAAACCTTTGCTTTAAAGATGAAAAGTCAAATAATATCGTATGAAAGAGTTATAGTTGTTTAAAGAAAAAATAGGAATAGTTCTCAAATTAAAACTAGGGTCAAGATCATTACATTACCACTTTTTATTTTCAAAACCAAAAGATCCATTGCATATTTATGTATATCAGACATGAATAGTAAATTATATAAAACAATTATTCATAACTAGTCTTAACTTACATTTATATAAATCAATGGTTCGTAATTTACATGTATGTAAATCAATGGTTCTTTTGGTTTGAAAAATAAAAGTGATTTTGTAATGATCCTGATCCTACACGCACACACATTATATATATATATATATATATATATATATATATATATATATACACGCTACATTCTATAATCCATAATATCCATTAGGGTTTGTTGTTGCACCTTTAATGCTGGATACCCACGAGCACATGTTTGCACTAAAAGCTCTTGGTTTATCTATTGTGTTTGGAATTATCATTGATTTGATATTTGTCCTATTTTTATAATGTTTTGTGTTAGATGTTAAACTATTGTTTCGATTGTTTCATTTCTTCATCAATATCATTATCGTCATCTTGGTGAACAAATGACAATGATAAACAAGCTTTTTCTAGAAGATGTCTATGGTATCTAATGGAATTGATTGACCTTTACAACAGTGATTTGATAGCATAAAAGCAAATAACAAGCCACGACTTCTGAAAAGTAGCTCGTTTATCTGGTTGATCTCACAACTATTAGATCTAGAGATTCAATTGAAATATTATCTCATAAAAAACTTAACAATGGTAGATTATGTGACCCATTTAAATGAGCAAAGTTGTTTTAAAGCTTTCCTTTATACATGTTTTATTGTATATACTGTTGGATTTGTTAGAACACTAAAACATAGTTTAACCTTTTAAACTTTCAGAAAACGCAGCGGATGTTAAGGATTATAACAAGTTTATAATCTGAAAATTTTGTGTTCTAAATGTAGTTTTAAGATGGAAAACAAAACCCAAAACAATAGGATCTTAAATATGTG
>BJCN01313189.1:0-10675 GCA_018326445.1 Flaveria brownii
ATATCATTTAAGTTCGCTTGATTTGCCTCTTCTGTAACAATTATGTGATGGTTTGACGTGTGTCAGTTTGATTTATCAAGATATAATAAAAAAATATTAAATTTTAATTAAATCACTCCATCCTGAATTAATGTTTTTTTAATATCAACAATACTAACTACTAACAAGTGAGTCCTTTATATAGACTCTTTTTTGGGCCGTTGGGTTCTTAGTACTATTCTATATATGCATGTCCAATTTATTGGGCTTTTGTGTAGGGCTTATGTAAACTTAAGTGATAGTTTTGGGCTTTTTATTTGGGTTTTCATTTGTATGTGTACTAAACACTGTTAGCCCAACAATACCCTTTTTATTTGGGTTTTCATTTTTATTTGAACTAGGTGGGAACCGGTGCGCGCGTTGCGCGATATTATATTACATTTAACAGTTTTGTATATTGTTTACAGTCAAAAGTGCTATTGCCTATATTTGTTCACTAAATGTCTGCACTGTTCTTGGTTGTCTTTAATAAAAGCTTTGGTCTTCATTAGATTTCAACTCGCCATTTTGTGTGGATTGCTATGTACGACCTACGGTCAAAGGCGGACAGCTATATACATCCGTAGGTAATGGCGGCTTCAAAAGAGTATTTGGATAACTTGCTAGTCATGCTTCCACTTTTTGGTATATGGTCGACCTGTTATTGCAGTGCATGTTATTGAAATGAGACAGTGGTATGTATAATTGTAAGAAAATTTACATGTTGTTTCTTACTTTCTTCTCTGAATAATGACCTTTTTGCTGATGAGCTAGCCTCGGATTTGTGCGGTGAGTGGTATGTTGATGGTGTTGTAGGTGCGGGTGTAACGGCCATGTCTTCTACCAGTTTGTCAACTTTGATGACGGTGCAACGAACTGCTGATGTTCTGTTGTTTTTGTGTGCTTGAATATGGAACAGAGAATCTTTATTTATTATCTGCTGAAGAGTAATGTTAGGATTTTCTGCTTTCAATATGTCTTTACATTTGAGGCCTGTAAGTTGTGTAGATGGTTCGTTGAAGATCAAGGCAAGAATACTCCCTGTATCATCGGAGATTGTGGCATTGATTCGGTATCTGCAGTTGAATTTTGGTGTCAGTTATGTGTTTTATTACTATATTGATATAAGTGTAAAGTACATACATTGTAGTGGGCGAGTTGAGGTTGCCATGCATTGAGCAAAACCATGAAGCTCCAGTTTTAATGAGTGACTGATCGCAGTTGGGGCAGCCTATACAATGCCATTCTTTATCCATGTGTATCTCCGTGACAGCTGCTTTAATAGTAAAGACATTTCCCTGCACTTGTGAGGTTGATATGTTCTTAGTAATAAGTGAAGTAAATTGATTTGGAAATGGGTCAATATAGATGACCTACTGTTGTTGTAGCATACTATAATAGAAAACTAATAATAGGTTATTCCATATTTTAAAATTCGAACTGTTGAATTTATGGTAATTATTTTTTCAACATATACATCACATGCATACTGTACATACATCCGAATTTACGATTTCCAACTTTCAATCCATAATCTATTAAAATCTATGTAACCAACGTACATTTAACAGTGTAGTTTTTAACATTCAATTCGAAACATATTAAAATCTATCTAATCTACTCCAAATTAAGAGCGCTTATTTTTGTCGCCAGCTTACCCAAAGCTACTTAAATAAGGTAAAATAGAAAAGAAATAATGGAAAGTGAAGAGTGTAATAAAAGGTGAAGTTCTTTGCCGAAGGAATTGATGGGTATTCAAGATTATATTTACGAAATACTCATACATAAAAAAAAATTGTGACACTAATAACAGGAAGAACATTGGATAAGTTGTTCGGATAAGGTTCGTACGATTGTAATATATCATGCGTACTTGAAATATGTAACTGATACAATTTGCAGTAGTCAATGGTATTATTGAAGTGCAATAAGAGTATAATGATTTTCTTTTTTTGGGTGTTATTGTCCTATAGTTGTTGAATCCATAAGAAAAGGACCGGGGTTTTATTTTCCCTACACATTCAGGCGTATGGAATACCGAATGATATTGCTTTGATCTGAATTCAGAGTAGAGATTTGGCTATTTTTGTATTTGGTTTTCATAGTAAAATTGAGTAACGTGTGTACTGCAGAATGCTGTTAGACACTATCCTTTTATTATTGGTCGATGTTATGCTATATCAAATATTGGACGTGTAGATTTTTGATATTACCTTTAGTTCATTTGGTTCTTTACTCAGTAATTGTGATACGGTGATATTAGTCAAATGCGACGCCTCTTCCTCTGTTATTGTTCTTCCTTCTGTGTGTGCCCCAATCCTGTAAGCCTTGAATTTCTCAAATCTGCATTGGGTTAAAAGTCTTATATATTCTATGTAGTTGTATATAAGATAAAAATATATATTTTGTAACTTACATCTCTAGTAACATGCGGGATTCCGGTGTTGATGGATTCACATATACATGGGTAGCATTTGTTGATTGAAGTTGTAGTTTTCCTATTTTCAAAGGGCATGTTAGAAATATTTTTATATGTTGATATGTTAGGTTTTATTTTTATTTTACCCATGAAATCTGTGAGCCGTAGGCCTGTGAATGCAAGTATCGTAGTTCTGTAGATGATTCGATTGCTACTCTTGGGAAATTGAAGGAGGATGATGTCACTTCTTCCCATAGCTTGACAGTTACGTCTTTATTGCTACATATTTTTTCACATATATCATGTTAATATATGGAGGTATACTAATATATTTTTAACCAAATAATTTTTGTTTGTGTATGTATAATGGGCAAGTGAATTAGCCACTAATTCTAACCTGCAATCTTTCAAAGTGATTGTGACATATGGTTTTCCGTTGTTCGTTGTGTTGTATTTTAGGCGTTGAAGTATGCCTATGTAATCTGCGGACAAAAAGTAAAATATTGTTGTTAGTACCAGGCATGATGATCTTGTTGATGTGTGTTATAACTGTGTTTAGAATTAACTAAGATTACTCTATTTTGCCCTTGAGTTCCATCCTTGATTTTGATGTGCGTCGACTCCACTCTTCTACGACTCCAGAATTCAAAATATTGTGTAGGGAGTTCATACCTATCTGGTATTGGTGTGAAGACGGAGGCTGATCCAATCCGCATGTATGCAGGATGTGACACGGTTGATGTATACCTTTCAGGTTCAATACATGCATACCCATTGATTTTATAACAACTATTTACTTGCAGTTTTGGAAAAACAAATCGTTGGTCCCTTCCTCTTGCCATTGCCTGTATTCCTATACCCTGTTTTATGAGAAGCACATACATGATAATATATGAGTATTATAGTGCATACATTGGATGGATGTGACTGAATGAGGACTGGCTTATTGATTGAATATTTGCGATATATAAGGTCTAAATAATTGATTGTTCGGTGGGAAATAATATGTTGTAAATTGATGGAAGTAGAAGCTGGGTAAAATCAACTTTAAATAAAGATATTGTAGATAAATTTTAAGTTTTGTGAGACAGAAAAATTAGGGATTTTTAGTGTATTAGATTCAGACTTTGATTTAATTAACATTTAACGGCCAAATAACAAAATGTTTTTGCCTGTTGGTTACCTCTTTGTCGACAAACACATAGCAGATCTCGTTGTCGCGAAATGCAGATTTCCAAGTACGGATGACGCGAACCTCAAGTTCTGGTGCATTACCACCCGGTCTTAGTGTTGAAATACCTGTGTCATCCATTGATAATTACCTGTTTTAAAGGTTTAATTAGGACGGTTAGTCATGCTGTAAGAAATGATAATTATACTACAGCACTTTATACTTTGTATTATGCAGTGAGAATAGGAACTATATTTATAGTTGAGGCGAACCTATTTTTTCCTAACCTCCTCTAACAGTTCTGTGTACACAATGTTTATTGTTTTATTATCACTATTATTATCAAAACTTTTTTTGGTCAAAATTTTTATTGATCGTGATGTTGTAGCCCTGGAAAGTGCAACATATAGTTGGCCATGACCAAATAGTGGTTCAGGTAAGTAAATTCCAATCCTATTTAAACTTTGACATTGACTTTTGTTTATTGTTATTGCATAACATATTTTTACCGAAAATTGTCTCCTTGTAAAGACGAAGGGAAATTCTTTTGAGTTATGAACAAAGTTAATTCTTGGTATATAAACTCGATTGCTAATTGAGGTACCTGTAATTATATGCGCCTCTATGACATATGGTAACAACTGTGATACTAACAATCTTGTGCCATTACACAAACCATTTTTTGATCTATATTACGAATAAGCATAATAGGGGTATTTTTTTAAGTTTGAGACAATGTTTTGGAATTCCATTAAAGTTTAATACATTTAGGTATTCAACGGGATACATTATGTCAAAATCGCCAGCACCTCTTGCATGAGGAACCATTGAATCAGTGCCTAGGTATGTAACATAATCGCCTGGTGATAAAGTCAGAACAATATCATTAATCTCGTCCACATTTTAATTTTTTGGACAGATAACAACACGTTCTAATAGTAGTATAGCCGGTGGATTTAGGAGAATGTTATCGTTATACACGAATCGAATGAGGTCTGATAGAGAGAAATCGCTGTCTTCTATAATCATATTATCTAGGATTTGAATAACTTTGATATCTGGTTGTCCTTGGATTAATGGTGTGCCTTCATCACCATTTCCAATCCGTAGTAACCAATCTGTAAAAGCCCTGCTATCACTCTCTGATGATGTATGTGAACTTGACATTTCAAGCCTCAAATTTGTGGAAAGTACGTACACAATAAAGTGTTTCCAAAGATACGATTTTGGAAGACATGAGGCAATGATATCTTCTTTTGTAGATATTGGTTTAACCGGGAGTGTTTGTCTGAAGTCACCTCCAAGGAGAACGGATTTACCTTCAAAAGGAAGGTTGATATTCCCACTCAAATCCTTCAATGTCTTGTCAAGGGATTCAAAAAACCTACAATCACTCATCGGTGCCTAATCCCAAACTATTAAAGAGGCCTTTAAAAGTAATTTGGATAAGTTTATGTTCTTCTTAATATGGCAGACCGATTCATCATTCAATTCAAGTGGTATCTTAAACCTTGAATGTGCTGTACAACCAGACGGCAGTAAGAGTGATGCTATTCCCGAGGCTGCGACGGCCAATACAATATGACCAACAGATCTCAAGGCAGATATAACTGCTTTCCATAGATATGTTTTACCAGAGCCGCCATGACCGTAAACAAATACTAATATTTATGAAGAGCTTTCGAATGCGTGTATAACATGATCATAAACGCTCGTTGTTCTACGTGTAGATTTTTTTAAAGTGAGATGTTCATGATGTAATGCCTCCCTGTCATAGCTCCGTTTCTCAAGCAAAAGTACATTTCTTAAACCAGACATTGCATCTATGGTAGGTAACGGCAAGCCAAATTCTACTAAAGACCTTGGATTACTATTGGTGCTTAATAGCAGCTCAAGTTCATAGAGTACGAATTGCTTTAAATCATTATCATTTATTGCCTTCTTTGAGGTTCGCAGCATGGTATCGATATTGTATGTGAAATCTCCAGACATAAATTTCCAGGTTGATTCCCATAACTTAGTCGGGTTTGCGACATCACAGAACAACAGTATATGAACAAACAGTAATAGTTGTTGACCATTCTTTGTCATCACTTATTAAACCCAACTTCTCATATGCCTCTCGATAGGTTGCAAATACTTGACCACAAACAGTATGTATATCTGTAAATGAACAACAGCCTTTTTGATATCCAAGAAGCATCCTTAAATAAAACAGCTCGCCACACGTACAATGTATGTATGCAAGTCTTCCAACAGCAGGGGTTTGCTTTGATGTTCTTTTAATCCATGCTTTTGAACAGACGTCCCATCTATATCTGGAGAGATAATCAATATAACGTAAATCCAACCCATTGTTTGAAGCTGTTGCATGCATCTCTGTTTCAATAACGTTATTGACCAACCATTCAGTCAGTGTAGTTTTCACCGCATTTTCGTTGTTAACGATGTCCAACAAATGTTGTGATTGCCGGAAAGTAATATTCTGTCTACCTTCTAAGTGAACAGCCAGGATTTGTACTGGTGGATTTCGGTGATGAATAGGAAAAGCGAATATACGCCAAGTGGCCTCATGAGGACAGACAAACCTACCGTCAACATAGTTCTTTATCTCGTCAACAACCTCAGGAGAATTGTTGCCATTAGTTTCGGGAACATCGTTGCTATTAGTCAACGTAAAGCGAACTCTATCTGCACCTTTGGATATATACTTGAAAAGATACTTAATCAACATGCTCCAGCCACAATATTCGACATTAATATGTGCATCAAAATGAAGAAGGAGCCGTCTGTTATACGGAACAACGAAACCATTATCCAAAGGGATACCGTGACGTAAACATCGGCGATTATCGATCATTACGCCTTCTGTAGTGAATGTAGCCACCTGGATCAATACGGGTCTGTGATTCATAGGACTTAGGAAACATTTTTTAGCAGACACCTCCTTTCATACACGGTGAATTCATTCTCACAACTCCACATGGTCCATGCAACATTAAGTTCGTCACTATCTTGTATAAGGCGGCGTCGGTGTTCATGTCCGGCAGCTCAGCACTTATGTAACGATCAACATCTTCAGCATTGTGAATACGATAACACTCAGTAACCCATATTAGTGTGTGATAATGAGGAAGACCTCTTTTCTGGAACTCGATTGTGTAGAGTTCTGAAATAAATAGGAGATTAGGTTTACCAGCAATGACGTTTGATATGTGGAAAAAAATAAAGTAGGGAATCATACGTAACCTGCAGCTACATCACCGAATGGCTTTACGTTACTTAGATATTTAATGAAGGAGCGCACTTTCATCTGAAATACCCTTGCTATAATGTCGGGTTGATCTTGTGCTGATGAACGACCAGCAGCTGCAATTTCTCATGTAATCTCAGGCCACTTGACGTTACATGTAAACGTGATAAAGTATTGTGGATTGACATAGACCCGACATAATGCTAGTGCATCCTGATAATGTTTGTACATATATCTAGGTCCACCGGTAAATGATGCCGGCAGAACAACACGTTTACCCACGTCCTTTCCCTCCGTGTCACCGTGAGAAATGGCGTCTTGAACACCATCCAAAAACTCACATCTAAATTCTTGCTGATTATTGCGTATATATTGAAGGCGAAAATGCTCAACACAAATATATGCATCAACAATATACTGTTGGAATAGGCGACCGACATGCAACAGATGAGTATAGATATCTATTCTATCATGAATCTGATAACTATAAAACATGGAAGGTGTAAGGTTACGACCATTCGTAGTTTTAGCTGTTGTTATCTGTAATTTAGGTGACCATCCCTGCTCGCCATGAGGAAATAGGAGCGGATACAGTAAAGGCATGTATGTCGGGTGAAGTTTGCTAACTCTATGAGGAATGTTATCTTTTCCATGAACAACGATATCGAAATCTTCGAAGGCTGTATATGACTCATAAAAGATAGCACCTATAACACCAGTGGCAGGACAATCATACCTTCTGTCAGTGGAACGACTAAAAAGGTGAATTGAAAAGTCTAGAATTATGGATTGGTTACATAATTCTCTTGCAGTTCTAAAACGTTTAACGTATCCATTGATGTCATCAAACAATGCAATTAACGCTGACACTACAGTCATGGAGAGATCTGTTGCACTATCGGTGGAAAAGCATCGCATTCTACTTGAAACCTCGTTTTCACCATCAAAGACATACATCTATAAAAACCTAGGTCGTTCGCCGGGGGATGGGCACACCGACCCTATCCAATGACAAATCTGGCCAGCAACTCGGAAAACGTATGGACCCACACCCTGATTAATGGACGTGTCAACATTAGCACCGAAAGATGTCATAGAAAAAATTGAGTTATAGACACGTATGCTACACATAAAGTCACTATCAGAGAAGAATGCTTTTAGTAAATCCGGAGGATCTATAGGATAGGGCAAGACAACCTTTCCGGCCTTACAACACCTATGATACCGAGGCATACGACCAAGAGGGAAAGAGCTCAATCGTTCAGCAAACCAGAAAAGAGCACCGCAAAATTCGCAAACCTCATTACACCTACCCAAATCCACATATTCAAAAGAAAGAACGGACTCGTCAGCAGCAGTAGATGTATTTCCGTAATAAAGATCACGTTGTGTAGAAGTAGAACCACCGGACTGTGAGCGCAACACTGCAGAGGACCTAAGGATTGAGGCGCGCCGTAACGACTGAAGATGCGTTTGACAGGCGGCACCGAATGCTGAGGTAGAAGATGAGGCACCACTCGCAGGAAGGGATTCCTGACGTGTGAGCTTCACACGTGGATTCTAAAGAAGGCAGCGTAAACAATAAGTATGGAAACCGGAGAGAAAAAATTGTAAGACTACATGAACAATAACCATACATACTATAAAGCATTAATCAATCTTCATCAAGAATAAAAAAGGAATATAAAAAGATACAGCCCACAAACAACAATAGCAATAAAAAAATGCCTATATAAAGAAGACATAATATTATGAGAAATATAGAGGACACTAAAAGATACCCGCATCCAACACAATAACACTTTATAATACGTAAGTTGATGTTGAGATCGATACACCTGGACAACAACCAAAAGAAGGAGAAAATGATATACATATTCATAAATGAGGAAGAAATAAACATAGACTGACGAAGGCAACTGTAAAAGTAGTAAACTGTATGAAAAAAGAAAGATGTGTTGATACATACTCCACTAAACGATAGGCCAAAAATATAATACCACGTCACATAATTGCATAATAATAGCAGGGTATCAATAATAGCACACCTTTTTTATCTCATATATAAGTGACTGTAAACCTATAACAGGGAACATAAAAAATCCTAAAACATACCTGCACGTAATAGAGACACACTTTATACCTCATAAAACAACCTAGAAACCGATAAACCTGGATAATGAACAAAAAATATAACCAAAATATACATAACAGCGGTAACTAAAAGATAAAAAAGTTAAGATCAACGAAAAGATTTATAAAAAGTAATCGGGTGAATAACAAAAAAAGGCTAATATATGCACATTACATCAGTAATTACATCAAAAAATAAAGCATAAAATAAGAATTGTTTACAACGTATTTTAATGGTAACAATAAACCTAACCTCTAATATATGCACATTACATCAGGAAATAAAGCATCAAGTAAGAGTTGTTTACAACGTATTTTAATGCAGTAACTTTCTGAGATGGTAACCAATTGTATGCAGGCAACATAAAATTAGAAGTTAAGTACTTTGGTATTCGTAAACCTGGGCAAACATAACAAACATCATAACCACAACCCTAGTCATTAGATCACAACATCACCCTAACCTAGAGGTTGTTGGTAAACTACTGCACACTTTATATAATGTTCTTTTTCAAGTGCACCGTTTTCAACAGAACACTAAAAGGTAATCAATAAGCCAAGTTAATGGATGCCCCACACCACCATAGACAATTACGTCTACATAATAGTAAAACCGAATATTAATGATGCCACACACCTCTCGTTGACAATACCCTACCCTCAACAGTAAAACACAACCCGCAGCTAACTCTTAACCTGACCTCTAATATATGCATATTACATAAGCAAATAAAACATGAAGTAAGAATTGTTGACATCATCCCCTAAGGCAGTATAAAATAGTTTCGTACTTGTTAACCTGGGCAAACATAATAGACAACATAACCACAACTGTAGTTATCAGATGCTAATTTCAAATTATAATAGGTATCTTTATTAATCTCATGGAAAATAACATCATATTAAAATAAGTAGAATATTTTGAAGTTTCACATAAAAACTAAAACACAGTAAAATAATAATCGTACAATAAACTCTTAGAAATAAAATTCATCGACTCTACCCAATTGTATAACAAACCTCTACAAATAAAATTCACCGACTGCTGGTGGAAAACCATTAGCCGTTTAAAAAACACATATTGTATAGTTTTCTTTAATCTGTCTAAAATAGTTATAAGCATATATTGTTCTATGACAAATCATAGTTCTTACGGTGTAGATTAAAGAAGTTTGGGTATACTTTATTATCGATATAGACATGAGTGGCTCATAATGATGACTCTAGAACATTTAAAATAAAAAAGCCTGTGTATTATATGAAGTTGTTTATTATTTCAACTCAAAAACAAAAGACCTATGCTGCTATGCATATAACAATACCTCTAGAGTTCTAGTTCTAGAATTTGAAATAGGCGCTGCCATGTCTAATTCACAAACAGATGAAAATTATACAGAAAGTCATAACTCAGAGGTAGTCCCAAATCACGTTGAAAAAAAACTAAACACTAAAATACAAAAGGATGAGATAGTTGACAGGAGAAGCCACTATTACAGTACAATAGTTTATTGAATGTACAAATTACCTCTGCAAGTTACCACCTGTTAAAGTAGGTATCAAAGCATGCCTCAAAATCTGATTAACAAAATTAGAATCATACAAGTATTAGTTTTACACTAATAACCACTGCCACATAAATCACCTTTATGACCCACAATAGTAAAGCGTAAGGAGTTGGTTG
>BJCN01313216.1:0-12975 GCA_018326445.1 Flaveria brownii
TAAACTCAAGAACTTTTTCGAACACTTTTTCACTGATTCAATCAATTTTGATGAGATATACTGCGGTTTGTGACTCAAATCATGTTTCTGATGATGAAACACAACTTTAATTCACAATGTTTCACTTGAATTGTCAATCAATTACAGATTTCGGTGAATTTTTGAAGTTTCTATGATCGACAGAACTTCAAAAACACTCAACCGAAAGCTCTGATACCATTTGATAGGATCAAATGCATCAATCTGTAATGAATTATGTAAACAATTCAAAGAAAACACAAACAATTGTAATCAAATCAAGCACATATCAACAAAATTCACAATTTCATTGATATAGCAAATACAATTACAAGAGTAAGAAAGCAGTACATACAAAATCTTACGTCTACCAATTCTACTCTAGCCTAAGATATATATACTACTAACAAACTAGAGACTATCTATTTACAATTCTAGTCCCTATACTATGACAAAATTGTAAAATACACACTAAGACTAATGTTAATCTTTCTAGAGTACTAACAATGAGGTTATATTTCATACATTTAAGCATTATTCTTCTTAGTCATCACAAATTCTTTTACAAATGGGTCTTATATTTGATTTGTGTTCATATTCCATCATTACTTGATCCATAAGCTATTAGATATAGTGATATCTTGTGGATTTTAGTGTTAAAATTTCATCAAAAGCACTTTCAAACGATCAGTTCGACCAACACTGTCATTTAAAATGTGTAATTGATTGTCATTTCAATATACCGGTTTAAGATGGATGGTTTGAAAATTCAAGGTAATTTGTTTTGGTAAAAGGTAGTGGGAAGTTCACTCTCTATTGATGGAGTTCATCCTAATTTGTTAGAGATATAATTTGATGAAAAATCAAGATAAAGAAGAAAATATTTAGAGATAATTATTTTTAATTTTATTAATATTTTAGTGGATTATTTAGTAGTGTTTGATTTGAGATGCATAGGTTGAGTATAAATAGATAGTTTAAGGTTTTTGTAAAAGTGTGGTTTTGTTTTTAATAAATTTTGGGTGTTCATTGTGTCTGCTTGATCTAATATTTTCAGCAATTGGTATCAAGGCTTGTATAATGATAGTGAGCAAAGAAGTGAAGATCAAGCAAGAGGAAGATTAAAGAGGTTTTGTATGAGCCAAATATCAAAACCCCCAAAGATTTCCGTGTGAGCCAAGAGGAGATCGGTTCAGTGTGAGCCAATAAAGTAAAGTTTTTATGTGAGCCAAGAAGACTAAGGTTCTGAGTGAGCTTAGGAAATGGTTCTATGTAAGTCAAAGGAGACCAATAAAAGAAGTTGATGATTCTATGTAGTCAGAAGTGAAATGATTCTGAGTCGAAAGTAAACTTCAAGAAACAATCAAGGCGACAATGGAAAATTAAAGAAAAGAGAATAGAATAGAAGGAAATGGTATGAGCAGATGATCATGATTATCATCATGATGATTATAAATGAGATGAAGGTTTCTAGATCGAGTGGACCAGATGAATTTAAGGTTATGTGTGATAGAGGGTTAAATCAAAAGAATAAAGAAAAGGAAAACAGTTTATTAATCAAAACTGGATGAGTTACAAGTCTTGTTTGGATTTAAGATCTAGGTGGCACACATCAAGATTAAGGAGGAGAGTGATGGATTTAAATCTAATTTGTTAGAGATATACTTGGATGAAAAATCAAGATAAAGAAGAAAATATATGGAGACAATTATTAGTAGTTTTATTAATAATTTAGTTGATTATTTAATAGTGCTTGAGTTAGGTTATGAGTAGTATAGGTTAAGTATAAATAGATGGTTTAAGGCTTTTATAAAAGTGTGGTTTTGTTCTTAGTAAATTTAATGTTTATTGTGTTTGCTTTATATAATATTTCCAACAACTATGGCATTTTTCTTATATAAAATTAAATATTAACATTTGATTTGTAGGAAATCAAACTATAGTAAACCTATATTGATTTGTAGATTAAAATTGAAATTGAAAATTATTTGATGAAACTAGATATGCCATATTATTGGTAGTGTGTATTTTTGGTGTTCTTAGGTGAGCCAAAGCTAAAGTAACAAATGATTAATAAGTGATTTATGGTTCAATATATGTTTACTATTTGGACAAGTTTTTCGTCGGCCTTCGGTTGGCTGCATGGTTAGTCATTTTTAAATAATGGCTTTAAGATGGATAGTTTGAAGATTTAAATGATATTCTCTTAAATTTGAATGATTCTCAACCCATAATGGGCATGGAAGATACCTATGGGAGATGGACTAACGTAATGAGGACAGGGTCTTACAACATTGTTCCTCATGAAAAAGAAGCACCTAATAAAATGTTTATGACTCCTTTACAACCGAGATTTTAAAGTTTCGATCAACTAAGTTTTGTAGAGAGAGAACATATTTATGTTTATGTTTTCATAAAACACACACACATTATGTCTTCTTATTATTTAGGATCAAATTGCTTGAATTACTTATAAATGAAATCATATTCTTCATCTATCATCTGTTTTAGCATCAAATCGGTAAGGTTTGAAAGAAAAACTAGTGTGTGCTCTTGAGCTTCATTTTTTGAAACTTCCAAGTCTAAAAGTTTAGATTTGTTGTGATTGAAAGTTTTGATATCACTATGGTATGAATGTTTTGATATCACTATGGTACAAAAGCTTGATACAACTTAACCATCTTGACTAAAACACTGAAGAGTCAGTCAAAGGATGCAAAACATGTTTTATTTGGCACATGCATATTCCACGTTTATTCTTCGTGACGTGTTATGTTTTGTTTTATGCTTGTTTACCCCATGAATTTGCATGTCATGTTTTCAGAAATTTGTAGTCTAGAACATAAAACAAGCCGAAAATTACCCGATTCTGATTTGATTTTTAAAAGCGAGACAACTTAGGTTATCCTCTAAATCTTATGAAAATTATCGGATAGACCTATCTGTGGATCACTTGAACAATGATTGGATTAGACAAAGAATTTTGATATGTATATGGATATATAAAAGAATATGTGAAGTTTGTGTTTAAAGGAACTTGTGATGTTGTTCCCTGTTCTTGATCGAGAGAGACAGAAAAAAATATGTTTAGTTGGTTTTTATTTATAACGGAGAGAGGCCCCCTAATAAATCTAAGAAGCCATCTTTTTTGTTTTGATCAAAACAACCCTAGAGACCATGTCCCTTTTTCATTTTGATCCCTCGGTCAACATTGCAGGATCAATACAAGTCACTTAACACAATGGTTCTGTTTTAAACTCACTAAGTTACACTTAAATGATGGAGTAGAATCTTCTAAGAGTTGATAATAATATACTAAGTAAGAAAGACACAAGAACAGGTTTTTCAAGATACTTGTATATATTAATTCTCAACTCAAAGTATAAAAGACTCTTACAAGCATGCTCTTATGAGCTTACAATAAGAACTATATATACTACTATCTACAGCCGGTTATACTTGGAAAACAAGCTGGAAAATACAACTAGACAAAATACTACAGATGCTAGAAGTATGTAAACTAAGATAAAGTGTTATTCTAGTATTAGGTAGTCATGACAAGCCTATGACTTACCTTTTGTCACCAACTAAGGTTGGTAACTACACTAATCTATGATGGATGAGCAGTGAACAAAGAAGGTCAAACATACCCGCATGGAGAAGTTTCATGTAGTCTGTCAAAGTAGCAGTTGACTGACAGACACCTTACTTTATCCACTCATCACAGTTGTTACTTCCGAAGTTAAGTAAACTTTCGAAGACATAAAGTCTTCTGAAGCTACTTTGGCTTCGGAAGGAATTACTCCTTTGAATCAGCTACTTCCAGTCTTTAGCTTCTTTATACTTTGGAAGAGTATACTTAGTCTCGGAAGACTAAGTTTCTCTTCAGAAGTTCTTCTAGTCTTGGTTTCGGAAGGTGACAGACTTATCTTCAAAAATCCAGCTTTGTCTTCGGAAGTCCTTCATAAATTGTACCAAAATCAAGTTAAGTGTTTGTTTTGGTTGCACCAGCCTTATCAGACCCAACAAACTCCCCCAGGTTGATGCTGTCAAAACATTCACTTATCCTTCTTCTTCAGGGTTTCCCTCACCAATGCCAGAAAGTCTGGTGAGAGATGCAATAGGAGGATTTAAGGGATTGGAGTGGTATGTCTGCTACCTCAGTAAGGTCAAATCTACTACTGTGTAGTAGTTGGGCTGGGTCCCATATGTTGATCATACCATTTTCTCTAATCAACCTGAAACTTGCTGAAGGATCATCAAACCTCCACTGGACTATAGAGCTCCTAAGAACTTGAGGAGTGTTAGGGAAGTCATCTACCTTCCTAGGGTCCAGCAGAGTCACCAATTTCCTATTCAGCTTCTTCTCTTCGTCTGTTAAGACATTTTTGTTTAGAGTAAGAAGTATGAGAGCCTGGTCCAGGGTTCCAATGGGAAGATCAAGGAAAGCTTCTCTTGAGAGAAGGTTGATAGAATTGTTAATGTATTTTAATTCTATCAGCTTGTCCGTCCAAGAGATAGAACTCAACCTTGTGCAGTGGTTAAGCCTTTCCTATATTTCTTTATACTCCCTCATGGTCAGGGGCCTTGATGGTTGAGAGGATGATTGGGTTGAGGGTTTGGCTTGGGTTGGAGGTTTGGGTTTAGGTGATAGTTTTGTTTTGGGTTTGGTTTTAGGTTTTAGGACAGGTGGTGGTGGTGGTGGTGGTGAGATAGTTGGTTTAGGTTTTGAGGTGGTTGAAGGGGATGGTTCTAGGGTATAGGGTTCATCAGTGGGTTCAGGTTATATAGGGAAAGGGAAAGGTGTAGGTATTTCAGTGGTTTAAGGTAAGGGTGTTTGTCTTGGTTTGAGGGTAGGCTTAGGTTTGGGTAATGGTTTTGGTTTTGGGACCATCCTCTAGCTGCTTGGTTTCTAGGGCACCTCCTGCCAGATCCCCAAACGAATATCATCCTTGATCACATTGATATGTCATTGGAGAGTCTTTTCTATCTATGGAAAACCTGCCTGACTGAGAAGCCATGGGCTTTGAGGTAGAATTTCTTCCATTCCTTATCCTCAGCCCTTTTGGCAGTAGTTTTCTCAGCCTCCTCCTCCTTTCTCTTCTTCTCTTTTAACTTTTCTCTGGATGCCCTCTTTCTCTCCTTCACGATCTTTTCTTGTTCTTGTTTGAAAAATAACAAGATAGTGTCTAATTCATGAGGTGCCAGCCCTTCTTCCTTGAATCCCTAGGAGCAGAGAAAGGCTATTTTCACTGCTCTTTCCCTGGCTTTTGCCTTTGCCTTGTCCTCCTTTACTCTTCTTTTGC
Organism: Flaveria brownii; assembly: GCA_018326445.1. Taxonomy (NCBI): domain Eukaryota; kingdom Viridiplantae; phylum Streptophyta; class Magnoliopsida; order Asterales; family Asteraceae; genus Flaveria; species Flaveria brownii. Next base: position 5,325 of record BJCN01313216.1, read on the forward strand.
CAACCTTTCTGCTTCCTTTCTTTCATTCAACAACAAGATTTCCTTCTCTAGTTTTACAATCTCATCGTATACAAGTAAGAGCATTTCTTCACTCTTTACTCCCATACTGATGAGCCTGTCTACGATCTCCACTCTTCTTTGATTATCAATCTACTGTTGAGCAGCTATTAATGCCTTTCTGCTGGCAGCCAATAGCTTTTCGGAGGCAGGTTGCCCTTTTTTCTTGAGTTTGGCCAACCTTTCCTCCTCCTCAAGCTCTTCAGCTGCCAACTTTCTCTTTCCTTTAGGGTCAGAGGAAGCTGAAGCTTTTGGAGACTCTGGTTTGTAGGGTTCGGATTGGCTGAGTGGAGGTTGAGTTGGTGGCAAAGGAGAAATGGGGGTGGATAGGTTTACTATTACTTCCACAGCCTCATTCTCAGCTTCGGACGAGGTTTCCTTAGCTTCAGAATAGCCTTAGTGGCTTCGGAAGTAGATGATAGACCTGTGTTGGAAGTAACTTCCAAAGCTTTGAAAGCAACTGCACTTCCTGTCCCTTCTAAGTCAGATGTTGGGCCATCAATTTGTGTTTTCCCTTCTAAATGAATCTCAGGTTCCACACTCCTCTTAGGTTGACCAACACCTTTCCTAGAGGTAGGAGTTGCAGTTAACCTTTAAAGCTCCTCAGCTCCAAAGTAGCTCAGAGTAGCATCAAGTAGGGGATATTCAAAGGAGGATCTCATCAAAAACTAGTTTAAGAAATTAAAGAAGTTGATGAAAATCCTAGGGTCCATTTGAACAGAATAAGGTGGTTTGGGAATGATGGGTACAGTGATAGTTGGGTGAGAAGAAGTGGCTCCAAAAGGAGAGGTTATGGCAGTGTTAGGCTCTATAGGAGTTGATGCCGCTTCCAAAGAGTGAACAGACATCTCCTCCTGAGTTGATATCTACTCCAAAGAGTGAGCAGATATCTCCACATTAGATCTTTGTCCCTACACACTCTCCCCCTTTTTGGTAGCATTATCTTGAGAGTCAGATGAGCTTGAGGAAGAGCTTGCAGAGACCTGAGTATGTACATGCCTGACAGACCTCTCTATCTATGTCTTAGCTTGTTGGGCCTTAAGAGTGTTAATCTCATGTTGCTGAGTGGTAGATCTACTTTCTAAAATCTAAACCTTGGATTCAAGGTTTGAGATTTTGGAGAGTAGATACTCTATGGTATGTTGCAGACTACCCTCATCCTCTTGTGAGGAATCATGGGGAGATGCGATAACATACCTAGTATATTCAATGTCTTGGCACCCAGGTATCCTCTGCAATTCAATGTCTTATTCGGAAACATTAAGATGCAAAGTTGTCATGGATAAAGGCTGACTGATGTTACCACTGTCTTGAGAGGCTAATGAAGCACTCTCAATAGTGGTAGCTTTATCCACATGAGTCCCCTCCACATCTTTGGGACTCACCTTAGTATGGGTTTCCTTATATGGGCTGAATATCAGAGGCTTCAAAGGGCTCTGTTGATCTTGAGAGTGGTGAGATGGATCAACATCACTGCCCAAGGATTCTATTCACCTGGGACCAAGGATGCCTTTGCATAAGCAATGGATTCCATGATGTGGTTATCCCTTATGAGCTGCTCAGGGGAGTGTTGCGACTCACCCTAAGGGCTTAAGGTTAGGTTTGTGGGCTCGTCTGGTTGAGATTGAGAAGACTCAACCATGACATTGAGGTCTATTGTGGAGGATGGTGGGACCTCAGACTTAGTGGGAGCCCATGTTTTCACTCTAGTCTTTTTAGATTGAATAGAGGGGACTTGATCAATCAAAGTAGATTGATTAAGGATTCGTTTGGGGCGCCTATGGTAAGTGAACTGTAAGGGATGATGGATAATGGGTGAATCTAGTGGGTGTTCATCACCTGCTCGGCCTGCAGGGTTGTCACCATGAGCCATTGGCTCAAACATGCTTGGAAGAAGATTCCAGTGAAGTTGGCTAAAACATTCTTCAAAGTTTTGAAGATGGTAGGTTTCATCTGAGGAACCGGAAGAGTGCGGGCAAATTGAAGTTTGTCCTGGTCCAGTTCACAGTTGATAATGTGCTGTGTATACCTAGGATACATGTAGAAGGAATCCCGACTGATATTGCTGATCAGATTCAGCATCACAAAATGTGAGTAGTTGAACTGTAGGTTCCTCACCATTCGATGGACCAGGAACCCCAAATCATATGGGATTTGATCCCATCCCCCGGATTTGTTTGATAGTCAATGAAGAACAATGTGTAGCAGGAACTTCCAGTTATAAGAAAAGTTATATTTATAAACAGTAGACCTATGCACATCACCTCCATAGCCCATTTGGAGATAAGAGTCTGTCAAATCCGAGTTGGTGAAATCAATAGGGGTGTCCGCATCATGGAGGTCCAGATGCTCCCGGATGGTGGTTTCACTAATGATCAACTCCTGGCCGCATATCATCGACTGAATAACCCATTGATCATTGTGGGTTTCACTCCTTGCATTTGACCAAAGTCGGCCATGTGGTTGGAATAAACAGGGGTTTCACAATGAGGGCGGTGAAGTATGTTGATTGGTTGAGGAACTGGATGATTGGGGCATAGTCGGCATCCTTTATGGAATCAAGGATCGTGACTTGGTTGTGTTAGGGATTAAGGGCCATTATTTATGAGTATCTGTTTGATTGGAGGAACTGTGAAGAAAACGAAGAATAGTGGGGGAAATTTGGTAGTTATCTCTGTAAATCGTGGGTAGAAAGTTTTGTAACGGTAAGAAAGGAGAGAGATGGTCATAGTTTATGTATAAATGGAGGTGAAATCTTATCGGATAAGGGGTAATGATGATTGAAAAGATGGCTTAGGTTTCGATAAGATTAGGCGGAAAGATAAATCCATTTAAGTAATTCAACGACATCTTATTTTACTGACAAAATCTTTTATCTTTTTATGGAGTGGGGGCCAAAAGATATCCGTTACAGTTAAGTTTCTTCCAAAGGTTAAATGTCTTCCGAACGGTAACACTTGTTTTTCCTTTTGAGTGTTTCTTCCGAAGCAAATTTTACTTCCGAAGGCAAATATAGTCTTAAGATAAATTTGTTTTCGAGAGTAAGATTGTTTCCAAGATCAAGAAGTTAATAAGCTTCGGAAGCTGTTTTTGACATGATCAAAACTTCTTCCGAGGCCAAAAATTCCGCGGAAGAAGAAACCCTTAGAGTAATTTACTAGCGTAAGACTAAGAAAGTACTCTTCCGTATATAAATTTCTCTTTGGAAGAATTTTTACTTAGAAAAATTTGAAGAAAATTTCTATAACAGGGCTTAGATTGTAATTGTTAGACAAAAAGGCCATGGTATATTTAAAAAGGTTTTCAAAAGAGATCTAGTCAAGGTTGATCATCTCAATAGCTATAATTAAATATTTAAATCTTTGTTCATCAAATGCCTTTGTGAACAAGTCAGCATATTGTTCATTTGAATCAACCTTAACTAATTTTATGAGATTCTTCTCATGAATATCTCGGATGAAATGATACCCTATGTCAATATGCTTGGTCTTTGAGTGCTTCATTGGATTCTCTGTGATGGAAATGGTAGTCTTATTGTCTATGTGGATAGGAGTTTCCATGATGTTGAATCCATAGTCTATCATCTAATTCTGAATCCACAGCAATTGAGCAAAGCAGCTGGCAGCAACAATGTATTCAGCTTCAGCAGTTGATGTAGAGACATAGGATTGCTTCTTGCATTGCCATGAAATGATCCTTCCACCAAGAAATTGCCATCCTCCTAATGTTGATTTCTTGTTAATGTTACAACCACTATAGTCACTATCAGTATAACCATAGAGGTTGAAGTCCTTGCTCTTAGGATACTAGAGTCCTAGTTTAGGAGCTCCTTTAAGGTATCTAAGAATCCTTTTGATAGCAACTAGGTGAGACACCTTAGGAGCAGCTTGATATCTTGCACAGATGCAAGCTGCAAGCATGATATCAGGTCTGCTTGCAGTTAAATACATCAAGGATCCAATAATTGCCCTGTACTGATGCTGATCGGAGTCAGGATAAAGATTATGATTCCTGTCTATAGGTGTCCTGGCTGGCTTACAATCCTTCATTTCAAATCTATCTAAGATGTCTTTGACATAGTAAGATTGACTGATGAAAAATCCTTCTTTCATCTGCTTCACTTGAATTCCAAGGAAGAAGTCTATCTTGCCTATAAACTGATCTCAAACTTTTTCCTCATGGTGCTCTCAAAGTCCTTACACATTTGGTCATTTGAGGAACCAAATATGATGTCATCCACATAGACTTGTACGAGCAACATCTCTTTTCCAGACCTCTTTATGAACAATGTATTGTCTATGGTACCTCTGGTATAGCCATTCTTCAATAGGAATTAAGACAAAGTCTCATACCACAGCCTAGGTGCTTGGTGTAGGCCATAGAGTGCCTTGTCCAATTTGCACATGTAGTCGAGATGTTGTGGATCTTCAAATCCAGGTGGCTGGCACACATAGACTTCTATGTCGATATCCCCATACAGTAATGCATATTTCACATCAAGCTGGTAGACAGTGAAATTCTTGGATGTTGTAAAAGCAAGGAAGATCCTAACAGCCTCAAGTCTTGCCACAGGTGCAAAAACATCTGTGTAGTAAATTCCTTCATCTTATGTGTACTCTTAAACAACAAGTCTGGCCTTGTTCTTAATGATCAATCCTCTATCATCCTTCTTGTTCCTGTACACCTATTTGGTGCCTATAGGGACTTGACCTTGTGGTAGTGGACATAAGTTCCATACCTTCTGCCTTTTGAATTGAAGCAATTCTTCTTCATTGCTTCAACCCAATTACTGTCTTTTAAGGCTTCTTCCACTTTCACAGGTTCAATTCGAGAGAGGAAGCTTTAATACAAGCAGACATTCCTTTGACGAGTTTGACTCCTTGTCTTTACTCCCTCTAAGACATCCCCAATGATATTCTCAGTTGGGTGGGTGTTGTGGATCCTGAGCCTAGGAATCGCATCTAGTTGCATAGATAGATCCAAGTTAGAGATGTTTTTCTAAGGATTATGGACACCACCACCAGCTGCTATCTCACATTCATTCAATGAGGATTGATTCAATGAATGTTTTACAGCATCAGTTATGAGTTGCTACGAAGCAGGATCTATAGTTTCCTGTTCCTCCATGTCACTGTCTTTATCAACTTGGTGTTGATTACTGAAGTTGTCAGTTGGTGAAGTTTGGGGCTTATTTGGCTGACAACTTGTTGATGCTCCATTGGTTCTAGAGATGGTGAGACTCTCCAGATTACTAGCTATGGGATCTTGATCTTCATTTCTTCTTGGAGATCTTGGAAAGAGGCCTTGGTAACTCAAACATTTGATTTTCATAGGAATGAATTTGTCCACCTGTTCCAGCTGAAACAGTCTCACAAGAAGGTTTAGAATAGGGAAATAATTCTAAGTTAAAGATATATTCAGGACCATTCCCCTTAATACAAGGAGTGTGCTCACTAACAACAATAAAGGATGATTCCTCAAATTGTTGATTCTTAATATTGTGTACTCTATAAGCTTTGGAGCTTGAAGAGTATCCAACAAAGATAGCATCATCCGACTTTTTGGAAAACTTTGCTAAATTGTCTATTTTGTTAAGTATGGTGCACCTGCTACCTAAGGACCTAAGAAAACTAATGAATGGTGGTCTCTTCTTCCATAGCACATAAGGGGTTTTTCCATAGGACTTAACTATAAGTACTCTATTCTGCGCATAGCATGCAGTGCTGACTGCCTCTGTCCACAATGTTAGAGGCAGCTTTGAGTCAGCTAACATTGTCCTAGTAGCCTCAATAAGTGTCTTATTTCTCCACTCATCAACACCATTTTGTTAAGGAGTTCTGGGAGCACTATATTGTCTAGTAATCCCCTTAGAGTCACAAAATAAGTCAAGAACATGATTCTTAAACTCAGTCCCTTGGTCACTTCTTAAATTTTTTTACCTTATGATCTATCTGGTTCTAAATTCTAAGAATAAAAGATTTTAAAATTTCAGCACTTTCAACCTTAGTTCTTAAAAAGAAAACCCATTATATCTAGTAAAGTCATCAACAATCAAAAGCCAGTAAGATTTCCTTCCAATGCTCATTATACTTGTAGGACCAAAGAGATCCATGTGAAACAAGTGTAATGGTGTGGTGATAGAGTTCACTTCTTTGGATTTATGTTGTTTCCCTTTTAGGTAAGAAACATAATTATCCTTGCAAATAAATTCCTTTTTAGGCACACCATGTACCAAGTTATTTTTGACCAGCTTGTTCATGGTCTTAAAATTAACATGGCACATTCTCTTACGCCATAGAGTTGACTCATCACCATTAGCTTTGGAAAGAAAGCATGATACTTCACCTAGTGAGGAAGCATTTTTCATATCAAGCTTGTACATATCCCTTTTCCTGGGAGATCTAAGAAGCACCAATTCCTGAAGAATTGTCATCCCAGGTTTGAGGATAATACACTCATATTCTATGAAAAGCATGCGGTGCTTTTGGTCACAGAATTGAGAAACACTTAACAGGTTATGTTCAAGTTGTTTGACAAAGTTGACTTTATCAATTTTTAACTTACCATTGGATGCACTTCCCCTGCCAGAAATGTATCCTCCGGTTTCACCTCCAAACTAAACAGGTCCTCCATCAAAATATTAAAATTGTTAAAGAAGAGATATGTTCCCAATCATATGCCTTGAGCATCCACTATCCACAATTCATGTATTTCAATTTTTGTCAAGTGGATGTCCCTGCACATAAGGTGAAAAAGTTAGTTGCTATTTGAAACCTAAGCCTTTTTGGTCTTGGGTTCTTCTAATGTGGATGAAAAAATTGAACCAAAATGTAGTCATGGGGGTTCAATTTTGTTTTTGGAAGAAGAGGTTGGGGTTACAGCATCTTCTTTGATCTTCCATTCCATCCTTTGTTTGACCAGCAAAGATGAGCTTGATGAAGCTTGAGCAGCATAGCTTGCTTCCGAAGCTTCTTTCTTTTCAGAATAAGCTTTCAAAACCTGTTCTTCCGAAGCAGTCTTCTTCTCGGAAGGTTTCAAAGGAATTCTCTTGTTCTTTGGAATTTTCTTTGACTTTACTTCCAAAGCTGGGTTTTTTCGAAAGAATGATTTTCTTCCGAAGGCAATTTGGCTTCGGAAGTAAATTTTCCTTTTCTCAACATTTGAACCATGTGATAAGGTCCAAATGTAAAACTTTCCTTCACTTCTTCCTTCTTAACATTATTTGCATAATGTGTGCCTGCATGTTAGGACCGTGTATTGACGGAATACTAACTGATTCTACGTTATACCAGATCAAATAGTGTGGAATCCTATTTGATTGGTGATCCAGTGAGGAAGAACGTAATCAAGATCAAACCTAACGATTAGAAAACGTTAAGAATGGATTAGGATCGATCTAAGACGTTCTATGAACTTGGAATGGACGAACAGGGCGTTCTGGGTCGACTAGGGTTTCAAGTATTCGAAGTGTTCCGTTTTTCCACGAATTAAGTGGTATTTATTGGTTACAGCTTTCATTCGTATGACTGAGCCAAGCGACTGGCTTAGTCGTGCGACTGAGTCATACGATTGATTCATTCGTACGACTGAGTCA
>BJCN01313221.1:0-16476 GCA_018326445.1 Flaveria brownii
ACTTCTTTGCTATTCTTTCACCTTTTCTTTTACGTCTTGGACCTTCACAAAGACACATTATTAGCAGTTTTCATAACACAATGAATCCCAAACTATGACACAATGAATCCCTAATCATGACACAATGAACCTTCACAAAGACATAACACAAAGATAGATTTTGACACAATAATGCTCGGTTGAAACCCCCCTAATCATGACACAATGAATCCTCAATCATGACACAATGGATCCCAAATCATGACACAATGAATCCCCAAATCATGACACAATGAACCATTATTAGCATGTTTTCATGACACAATGAACCTTCACTCGGTTGAAACCCCGCCAATCATGACACAATGAATTCCCAAACTATGACACAATGAATACCCATTCATGACACAATGAACCTTCATAAAAACATGACACAAAGATAGATTTTGACACAATGAATCCCCAATCATGACACAATGATGCCCCAAACCATGACACAATGAATACCCAATCATGACACAATGAACCTTCACAAAGACACATTATTAGCAGGAATCATGACACAATGAATCCCCAAATCATGACACAATGAATCACCAATCATGACACAATGAACCTTCACAAAGACACATTATTAGTAGTTTTCATGACACAATGAATCCCGAATCATGACACAACAAATCCCCAAACCATGACACAATTAATCCCTAAACCATGACACAATAAATCCCCAATCATGACACAATGAACCTTCACAAAGACACATTATTAGCAGTTTTCATGACACAATGATTCATGCTCAGTTAACCCCCCCCCCCCCAATCATGACACAATGAATTCTCAAACCATGACACAATGAACCTTCCCAAAGACAATATTAGTAGTTTTCATGACATAATGAATCCCCAAACATGACACAATGAACCTTCACAAAGACATGATACAAAGATAGATTTTGACACAATGATGCTCGGTTGAAATTCCACCAATCATGACACAATGAAACCCCTAGATCATGACACAATGCATAGTTATATTTTGACACAATAATGCTTGATTAGGTTTTACCTGTTTGTGCTTGCTCTTCGATGGGAGTTATTCGTAGTGTTTCTGAGTTTATGTTTGTGGTTTTCGAGGTTGGCGAACGTTCAATAGACTTTGAAGACGTTTTCGACGGTAATGCTTTTTGAACGGAATCCATGCTTACGTTTGAGGTTTTCGTCGGAGATGGTTCGTTTGAATGTTATGGAATTGAAAGGACGATGATGGAAGTGGTAGTGACGTTTATTGTGTCAAATTACTTTTTTGCCCTTCCACCTGTTAGCAGTTTTCCACTTATTTACATGTTTGCCACCGTGTTTTTTTGAACCATTGATCTATTTTAATGAGTTGATCCAACGGCCAGAATTACTTCTCACCTTTTTTAGGAAATATAGCCTTTGTAGCATATCCTCTCTCATTTAATATTTTTTTGCTATCTTTACATTTTGCTTTGACTTTTTGTATGTTGTTATATATGTTATCTTTAATCTTTAATAGTCTATATATAAAAAGACAAAATAAAATAACTAACGTCTTCTTTAATAACTAAAAAAAATGATAGTATAATTATCTTCTAATATTTTTATAAAGTATCCTTTATTTTAACCTTTTAATATTTATATGGATTTATAATTTTTATTATGAGATTCTTAGAATGTTTTTAATTAATCTATAATTTTAAAATTTTAAGTAATTATTTACATATTTTTAAATTAACATAGTTTGTAATTTTTATTCTTGCTTTTAAAGGTGGTCATTTAATTCCATGATCCAATGCTAAAAGAAAAAAAGTTTTAAGGGATCAAAAGTGGCTTAAAAAGAAAGATGAAGGATATATAAGAGGTGAAATGATATAAGGGTCTCTTTTGTAATTTTTGAATGATTAAGTGTTAAACTAATAAGATGTCTGAATCATTAAGTGTTGAACCATTAAGAGATCTGAGTCAGTAAGAGCTAGTATATCGTTTAACTATTTAAAGGAAAATATCTGACCAATTCAGATAAGAGGTCTTAATCATTCAACATTAAATCTCTTAACCATTCATCATTAGTATAATACTTAACCATTCAGAGGCGAATATCTGAACCATTCAGGTATTTGCTCGTGAAACAAACAGTCTGAACCATTAAGTGTTGAATCATTCAGACATCTGAACCATTAAGAGTCTGATTCAGATGCTATCAAACAACCCCTAAGGTGGCAAGGAAAATCTCAAAGTTATCGCCTAGGTGGCGAGAATGAAGATTTCTTTTTATACGAAGAGATTTTCCTTTTAATCTTGCTCACGTGGTGATGTTTTAAAAGTTGACGATGAATATTTATAAATTCTCGTTAACGGGGCGAGGTTTTAAAAAAATACGAGAGATATTTATAAAATTTAACTGACGTGACGAGAATTAGATGCATGACACTACCCTATTGGTTAAATAAATTTTTTAAGGGCTACTTTAGTAACGAAGATAGATCAAGTATTTAGTTTAGTAGTTTTCTATTTGTTTTATGATGCCTTTTGATATTCACTACTTTTATGGAGCTCGCATAGGTTCGTACAGTGCCAAAAAGATTTAGATACCATTTGTATTTAAATGTCATGTAATTTTTGCTAGTGATTCAAGGATATGAATCTTAATTTTATAAGTTAATTGTCGTTTTCGTTTCTAAATTTTAGTCTGTTTTATTATTTCCATTCAAAAAAGGCTTTTTTCTTTTCTAGATTCCTGACTTTTTAAAAAGTTGCAATTTTCATTTATTTTCGTTAACTTAGTTAGGGGTCGTTTGGTCGTTTAATTGGTCATTAAGAGGTTATCTCTTAATGATTATAGCCTTTTAATGGTTAAAAAGTAACCCTATTTTAAAATCTTAATCATTCATTATTAAGCTACCTCTTAACCATTAAGATACTATGAACCATTAATAGGTAGCTTATTAATGACGATTAAAAGGCTAGAATAGCCCCTTAATGTGTTTATTAACATACAAATAAAACTTAAATTAAATAATTTGTATAATGATTTAAATACCCCTAGCTTAATTAACACAATTAACCAAGATAATGAAACTGGATGAAAATGATAATTTTTTAAAAAGTCGGGAACCCAAAAGATAAAATAAACTTTTTGGATTGAGATGACAAAACAAATCTAAACTTACTGACGAAAATAACAATTAACTTAAATTTAATTCTAGTGATAATTAAAATAGGTCAAATGTTTTAAAACCGGATATAAGAATGATGTTCTTAAGTACTATTACTTAGTTTCTCTTGATATGTTATATCTTAATTCTTGTTAAATTTGAATTCTTACTTACTAGCGGTTAAAAACTAGAGCAACAAAATATTATCACAATTTTTCTAGAAGAATTGGTAATATTGAACAAAACATTATTAACCATATGTTTCAGAAGTTAGGACCCAATTTAGGATCGAAAGCAAAAATTATATATATGCTTTTAAAGAGAAGGCATTAACATTATCACTTGCTTCTAACCACAAAAAAATAACCCGAGCCTGTTATTAATAGTATCAGAATATGTCTAATGTCTCACATTTATTCAAAAAATCAAAAGTTTAAATCTTACGTCATAAGTAATTAATAGAAGTGGATTAAAAGTTGTGATTGGTTCTTTTCAAAAGAATGATTTATTTTATTTGACTGACGCAGCCCACAAACAATTTATTATAACAAATAAAAAAAAATCTCAAACAATCTAAATCTAATGATAATTAAAATAAAAAAAATGTCTGATCTTCTATTCGACACGTCTAGTGATTTTAACCAATTACGAGCTTCAATACAATTACCAGGAGTAAATGCCATAGCCTATTTCCAGTACTCAACGGCTTGATCGAAACAAGCTTAAAATCCCTCACGCTAGTTCTCCCCGATTGGAATAGGTGGGTTAATTCCTTCCCATAGAACCGAACTTCGAGAGTTTCCTACCTCGATTCGCCAGTCACCTTTTTTTAGCAACATAAGTGGATTAAAAGTTATAAAAAATTAATTCTTATTAAGTGTTTAGAAATGAAAACAAAAAAGGTTAAAAGATACACAAAGCTATAGATTAACAAAGATGGGTATGGTATATGATGTGACAATACGTAGCAAATGGAACATCTTTTTAGGACAAATAATTGTTACCTTTTAAAGCTTTTTGCCTAATCCAAATCTTTACAAAGCCCGTATCAACTTGTCTTTTATAAATCTGCACACGTTTTATCTTTACACTATTACTTGTAAGCCAAGTTACCCAAACACGAGCTCGACTCGCCAAAAGCTCACGCTTAAACTTACCTTGAATCTCAAGAACCCGAGCCTCGAACATTAAGCTCGATTAAACTCACAAGCTTGAACAATCTTATGCATACAACTACATCAATGCATAGAAATTTTATTAGAATTTACAAACGAACCGAGCTTGAGGTTTATACAGACACAGAAAAAGCCAGACTCCAGCTACGAGTTCTCATGGTATTGAAAAGCTCAGGATCAGCTCGTTTACAACACTAACAAACAGCACATACTACACTTCAAAAAAACAGCACAATAAGCCTACTAATTCACAATAATCAGTCAGCTCTTCCTAAACATCTCACTAAGTTAAACATTTCCACAAACTAGCAATGCCTAAACACAACCCTACAACAAGAAGCACCTTATGCATATGCACACGAATCCCGACAAGAAAACCAGCTTTTGGCTTCACATGTGAACCCGAATCTTGATCAAATCCTCCGTGAATTGTGGAGACAGCATCACTCGCAGTCGGGCTTTCCTTCTCCTGCGAATCCCAGTATTAAAAATTAACAATTTTTCAAGGTGAAACTAAAATCTCTGAAAAATGGAACTACCTTAATCGTCGTTGGATCCTGTTCATGCTGGTTTTCACTACGAGTGGTGATCGGGCCCACTTGTAGTTTCTTCTGCAGACGGATTCTTCTTGGTGCTGTACCTTGAGTGTTAAAGTTTGCACCACTCGCGGCATTTTGGGTAGAGCGACTCCTTATTTTGATTCCTGTATCAGAGTTATGTTCACTGTTGGATGGCAATTCAAGGTTGCTGTTTGTGCTGCTGCAAGAATCTTCTTTGATCCTTTGACCTTGACCGATCTCAGTTTCAGAAACTTCAGGTTTGAAAGAGATATAACTATCCACAGAGAAATGATCCACATGCTACAAAAACCCAAATCACAAGGTGAATTTAGTGACTAACAACATTGTATGAGTATTGTGGCTAAAAACGCAAGAAAAATTTTTTTTTTTCACATGCTTTTAGTTTATTTAACCATGATATGCAAGTAGAAAGGTAAAAGATGACATAGAATATTTTTTTAAAAAAGCACGGGAATTAGAGACGTTTAGGTCCAAAAGCCGAGGCGTGTGCACTCTGTCCAAAAGCCGAGGCGTGTGCACTCTGTGAGCAAGGCGTCGCTCTATGTACAACCAAATAACCTTTATTTACAACCAGATGCTACTTCTTTCTTATTTGCTTTAACTTTTACGTATCAGCATTTTTATCAAGTAAGTCTTTTATAATTTATCCATCTCTTTGTATGTTTTTATCAGTCACCTACAGACCGTAATTTAGTCCAGTTTCAACCTTGAAATGGATGACCAATTTTGACCAAGAAGTACAAGAGGCGTTATCCAGCTCGCCTCACGCTACAGGCACGCCTTTTAAAACCAAGCATGGCATGCCACCATGTCATAACATATGGTATCACGCTATAAAAGTTTATGGTAAAACAAAAAAGGGTGAAACTATAATATACCTGTATTTGCATGATTTGCTGCATGACTTCACCATCTGACTCGGCGCTATTTTCACTTTCTTTAACCTTTTCAGGGATTGAAGCCTGAACAACCGACCCGCCATTATTATAACCAGAATCATTATAAGACAACTGTTCTGATTTAGCTAGAACATTGCTCCAGTAATCGAAATCATTCGTCCCATGCTGATTTAGCATACTATTTAGTTCATTTCCAGAGTCCATAATTCCATTGTTACCAATATATGCAGATCCAAACTCTAATTGCATCTGAGAATGAATCGGGGAAAACATTTTTGAATCAAAATGTTCCGGTGATGCATCCCAGAAACCTTTTAAAGCATCTTCAAGTTCAGAATCTGCAGGCTGAATACAAATCCAAATATAAGACACATACAGAATAATCAAAATCAAATAATCATAATATCAGATAACTAAGGTACTCGTAAACACATTGTAAACAGACTGTAAACAGATTAATCGACTCCTAAACATACCATTTGAAATTTTGAGGGATCAATGTCAAAGTCCTGATAATCAAGATATTCAAGAATGTCGTTTTTCCTCTCAGGATCTTCAACCTTCAACATCACGTTGCTTGCAGGCTGCGCGCTCGCTTGATTAGTCAAAACCGGAGTCACAGGCTCTGAATGAACATCTTCTGTCGAAGACTTCACAACAGAAAGAGGAGATGCATCAGTCTGATCAACCTCAACACAATCCAAACTCTCACCATTCTCATCCTTCCCATCATGCTTCTTGAACAAACGACAAAGCACAAACGGACTCTGCAAAATCACAACAAAACAAACATGTAATCAACCCTAATCTTTATGCATCAAACACCAATCTCAAAACTTCAAACTTTATGCATCAAACACCCAATTCCCACCATTTTCAACAATCAAAACCTTAAATTCATATAAACATGTAATCAACCATTCAAGTATTCAACCCTAATCTTTATGAATCAAACACCAATTCACACTCAAAGCTTCAAACTTTATGCATCAAACACCAAACTCCCATCATTTTCAACAATCAAAACTTCAAAATTCATACAAAAATCACAATTTAAACAGAGTTTACACACCTGTCCAGGATGGGTGCCATCAAGATCCTTATCAGTAGCACAATACTCATGAATAACCCAATGGGTCCTTTCCCCTTTTGGGGCCCGACCCGTGTAGAACACAAGGGTCTTCTTCTTCCCAATGATATTATTCCCTCTGCTAGTTTTAATCGTTCGATCTTTTCCAGTAGCCTTCCAGTATCCCGACACCGTCGCACGATTAGATCGTTGACCGTTCTGATACTTTCGATCTTTCGGGCAAAAGAAGAACCATTCGTTATCAATCGACTCAATCACCGACAAATCTGCAGTCAATTCAGTCCAAAAACACATTAAATTTTCATCGACTTTTATCCCCAAATCAACAAGATTCTGATTCGGGATATGATCGAAAAAGGAAACAGAGGAAAAGAACAAAAAAGGAAAAGGACATACGGGGTAAGTCCCAAGGCTCTTTCTTGCAAACATCGACTTCACGAATACAGCTCACTTCCTTATCAAGTCCGTTGATCTTCAACCGTAGGTAGTGATTCACGAGCTCTTCATCGGTGGGTCGGAATCGGTAGCCCACCGGAAGAGATTTCACCGGTAAAACGTCCATTTTCAACGAGAAAAACGTCAAATTGAAACCAATTAAGTGATTATGAAGCAATTAACAGACGTTTTTCCGATAATCTTTGGTGAATTTTTGTGGGTTCTTGAGAAATTTGTGATTTGTAGAGTGATGAAAGAGGAAAGTGGTAATGAGTTTCGTAGGATGAGAACCCCTGTTTTAATTCTGTGTATATACCGCGTGTATTAAATGGACGAAATTGGGGTGTTAATAACGATTTTGCCACGAGTGTGTGGTGTTGCACGAGGGGTTTTGTGTGAGTGGGTAGGGGTAAGATGGGGAGAAGGGTTTTAGAGGCTTAATGAAGAAGATAAAGATGAAAAGTCATACAACCAATTAGATGATGACACGTTGACATGATACGGATGATTTTACAATTGTTTCATGTTTAGTCCTTTAACAATTAAAAGTTATATGTTTAGTCCTTTATAATGGTTTTGATTTTCGAATGTTAAATTTTGCTTATATAACTTGTTCGCAATAATCCCTTATTAGCATTCATGTCCGATTTTTTATATTTTTATAAATATCTATTATATTATTTGATAATATACTGTTCAACCTTTTTAAACTTTTAAATATTTTTAAGTGTTTATGAATGAATGAATGAGATAAAAAATATAATGAAAAAGTATAAATTTTAGTACTTTAACTATCAAAAGTTTTTCGTTTAGTCCTTTGTAATGATTTTGATTTTTGGATGACAAATTTGCTCATATACCTTGTTTGCATTAGTCCCTTATGAGCATTCACATCTTGTATTTTTATGAACATATTTTTTATATTATATGAAATAGTTTTGAGTACGGAAAAAATGTTATTGTTCATATTTATATATTGTAATAATACATTGTTCACAACATCTATAAATTTTTTAATATTTTTGAAAATGTAAGAGAATAAAAATGTAATCATAAAAGTATAAAAAAGTATTGTTTTTTTAAACAATAGAGAAAAATAGTGATTTTTATTGTGATTATTAAGATGAGGATAAAAAATGAAAGTGAATGCTCTAATATGTGCGTGACAATTATCCTATATATTTCTCTAACACCACCACCGACACAGTCATGGTCTCTTGATGAACATTTCATCATCACGGGAGGCCCATAGCAAGGATTAGATCTCACCTGTCTCAACATCATGACCTTCATGGCCTTCATAACTTCAACGTCATCCTAATTACTAACAACTGTCGTCACTAGCATAAGAAGCAACATCTCTTGGTAATGGTCCAAGGTTTAATGTCGTCTCATCTTCACTAGGTTGTGGTCCAAGGTTTAATTGTGGGTTAAGATGCGTGTTTATAGTTATAAGGATTGGACTTAGGTTGTGAGTTATAAGCCTTCTTATTGTCCATATCAAGGAAGATAATTATACCCTTATGCTTGGGCTTTACATTAATCAACATCTATGTTAATCTCAAATATGTGACAATGTTGCAAAGAGTGGGGATAATATTTGTATCTTATCAACTTTAAGGACGTGAGTTGAAATTTCAATAAATAACCATATACAATCCTTGTAATCTACTCCGTTTTTTTCTAGAAACCATTTATGTTTATGTTTATAAAACTGTTGTATATTAAAAATAGTCGACCTCTAATGGAAAAAAAAAGCAATTTACAGATTTACAATTTCCATCATTTACACAACTATATCTAAATTTTTATAAATTGTTTGTTTGTTATTTGTTATATAACAAGTAATTAGACCCTCGTCTTGCAGCTATGATGTCGAAGCGTGAAAAAAAATAACGTTAAACGTTGATAAAATAAGTATATCAATTCCTCACGTGTTACCGCAAGGGCCTAAAAAACGAAACTTGACATAAATCCTTGCATTACGACTTTATATAATAAAAATAAAATCGTTAAAGAAGTTATTTTGAAAAATTAATAAAAATAAACATTTATAAACTAAAACTTCAAAAGAAAAAAACTCAAAAATGAATTTAGATTAATATAAAAGAAACAAAAAACATAATGATTTTTAAAATTTTAAGAAAAAGTTAAAAACAACACACACTCTTTAATGTAGTAAGGTAAAAAAGAAATGAAAAGAGATTTAACTGGTCAAACGATTGAAACCTGGGTGTTAAACATATAAGAGTTAACTGGTGTATACTTTATTTTATTAATCCTAAAAGGCAACGTCGGTGTGTGAAAGGATGTTACTATAGCTAACAGTAGCTAACAGTACCTCCTCTCAAACACGTTAGTTGGATATAGTTGCGGTGGTGGACTGTGTTGGTTAGTGATGGTAGCTTGCAGTTAGCAATGGTTGCGATGGTAGCCTATGATTTCCGTCTCTATACCACCGTGGCCACCTGATCTTAACCCGATTTGCACTCTTCGACTTCACAGACAGAGATACCACCTGAGAAAGAGGTCGGTAAACCGACTTAATTACACCTCATCAGTTATGGCCTATGGTGGTGATCGATGATGGTGGTAAGCGGCTACAAAGATGGAAAAAAAACCAAGACCGTAGGGTCGGCGGTTATGAGTGCGGTTGTGGGGTGATATTGCAAGAGAGTTGGGTTGCACGGCCGAAGATGTGTGTTGTTTTCCTTTTGTGTTTTTAAACTTAATGAAAATACCTCCATTTTATTGTTGATTTTTATTCTATAATTTGTTTTTATTATTACTAATTTTTCAATTTTGTATATGTTACCAATTACAAAGAAAACACGCCACCAAGTTTTAAATGTTTTTAAACAAGTAGTAAATTCATATTTATGTGTTTATTTTTACGTACGTTTTGACGTAAGTTTTATTTAAATACGCATTTGGTCAAATATAATGTGTTGTTAGTTACTCTGCATTTTGACGTAAATTTAGTTCGGATACGAACTGGAGTAATTGGAAAAGTCGGGTTAAACATAATGCGTTTTTATTCAACCGTATAAAATCGAGTTACTCTATGTTTTGACATTAATATAGTTTGAAAACAAGTCATGTCGTTTACAGTCTATGCTTTATCAAGTTGTGTACACCGCCGCCGCAACGCACGGCGGGTAAAAGGTAGTTTTATTTTAAAATGAAGTCAAAAAGAGAGAAATTATTTTTTATAGATGGTTAAAAAGAAAAAAAAAATCTTTTTTTCTAAATAGTAAAGAATATACGACAATTTATTATATAAGTATTTAGAATTTTGGTTAAAAAGGGATAGCTTAAAACAAGTTAAAGAGTTAGGAAAGATAAGGTCACTTACCGTCCCTTTTATGTGTTAGTATAATTTGTTATATATTTTAATATTTTATATATAGTATATCAATTATACACGAGTGAGTGATTCATCAGAAAATCATATGATTATATGAAAACCATTGCACCTGATCACATAATTATATATTTTTTATCACACTTCTTTATATATATATATACATATACATACATATATATATATATATATATGTGTGTGTGTGTGTGTGTGTTTTGTGTGTTTGTGTGTACGTGTGTGTATACAGATAAGGGTAACAATTAAATGAAAACCATAAAAATAATTTTACATGTATGTCACATATAGTTTTACAGACAATGGTAACGATTAAATAAACTATATCAATGGTTTCTATGGTTTTCTTTAGTTTTCACATAACTATTGGTTTTTTAACAACTCTCATCTTATACACAAAGGTACCATTGATATAAAAGATTTACCAACGTATGCTAAACCTTACAAGTGTCCTTGCCACTAGTGCTACTCGTGAGGTTGATCAAATCAAGGCTAACCACTATCAAGCCAAGCCCAAGCCAAACAAGAAACTCATACGGTAAACAACGCAGGAACAAGGACATTAAAGAGCCGCAAAAAACATTTGTGCACATTAACGGTATCTCTCATTGGTTGGTCTTTTAACATTAGACGGGGCTATCAAATACGAAAACAATAAGTATAAAATGTGGTTTATATCAACTTCTTAAAGATGTTTGAACAGTTAATATGAAGACAATGAGAAGAGATGCGTATAACAACAGTACATGCAATTTTCCAGCAAACTTGCAGTGGCTAACGATAGCTATAGTACCATTTTGCCTAAAAGTTACGGCAACGAAAGCAGGGTTTTTTCCTGCATCCCATGACATGGCGGGAACAACTATCTCACGGGTCCCATCTGGATGAACACGATCTGAAAATGTTTGAGTGTGTGCACTGAAAATCATCCTGCAGATAAAATTGGTCAGGAAGAGGACACTTGATCATTGGACATCAAAATGTAACTTATTTTAACCTTTGGCACTGCTTCCATTGTGTATGTAACATACATTGTGTAACTTTCTATAGCGCGTAAAAAAAGTGACGTGGCTATGTAAAAACTTACATGTATATCATACACAATAACAAAAGGTTGAATGCAAGTGTGTAAATATGTGCAAGTATAAACAAGCTAAGCCACTTGTGAGCTACTTGAAATTGGCTCACTAAAAGCTTGAATCGTCGAGCTTAAAAAAAGCTCAAGCTTGAGCTTATATTGGGGTTCGCAAGCCTAAACGAGCTCAAGCGAAAGCTTGAGGTATTAACCTTTACTAGGCTCACAAGCCTAAACATGTCTTTTACTTGTATAATTTTACCAAATATATTAAATATATATGTAAACAATAATCAACTTAGGATAAAATAATTAGATAGTTATATATAAAAGTATAATTAAAAATATATATAAACAAAATAATTAATTAATAAATGAGAAGAGACAAGCTGAGCCAGAGCTTGAAATACTACTCACAAGCCGAGCTCAATCTTTAGAAATAGAGCTCTAAGTGTGCCAAGCTCAATCTCTCTTTAGTTAACTCCCAACCAATGAGCTTGTGCCATGTGACAGTGACTTAAATCCGGCCAGTCATGTTGCCTCACTAACTCCGTTATAATCTCTTTTCTCATACATGCCAGGCAACATAAATGGCATATAAATAAGTTGAATTTTAAATTATAACCTAATACTGGAATAAACAGATATGATGAGGGGTAGCAGTCACAAATGAAATATTACAAGTCAAGAACAACAATATTCTCACCTGGGCCTAAGAGCATGGAATATATATTCGGTTGCATTTGATGGAAGCGTTTGTGATAACCCATATGGTCCATCTCCAACAGCTTTCCTAAAAAATGTTCAACTTATGTTAGTTAACAGCTTAACATCACAAACATTAACACATCGCAATGTGCAAATATCGGAGACCATAATGCATAAAGTGCGTAATAAAAACAGGACATAAAAAGGTAACCAACTTTGATCTAATCTTATCCTAAGTGACCATCTTTTAACCTAGAAACAAACATCATAGCTTCAAAAACAAACATTTTAAGGTAATCACCTACAACAAATCTAGACACTTCAGCTGCAATCAAGATTATATTCACCTGGTAATAGGTGAAATTAGCTTAAATACAAAATTTGAAAACTTTGGTAGTTTGGTGATACATTTCAGCCTAAACAAAGTTGATTTACCATTTTATTCAATTATTAATATTCTGTACTACCTTTGTTTCAATGATTCTGCTCGATCGTGCATGCTTCCAGAGTTTCCATCATGAACATTGTTTGTTGTTTGATGCAGTGGAAAGTGAAGTAAGAGTACAGGACCCGACCCAGATAACATCGTGTTTTCTCTCCAATTAAACTCATATTTAGGAATCTTGATTACAGAAGACTCTTTGATCACACTCGTCACTTGTTCATCTCCTGTTTGCAATTCTATACGTTCTCTTTCCAATGCTTTCTCAACACTAAACCGTAAATCATTGTTTCCACATAGTAAAGCCACAGAATTAAGCGAAACAAAATTAACATTCCCAATATCAAATGCACCACAACCAGCAGAATCCAACCCCGGAAAACTTCTAATCATCTTATTAGCAGAAAATTCATTCAACCTACTGCATTCTCCAACGTCTCTATCCCCCGGAACAACATGATATGGCAGATCAAGAAATGGACCCAATAAACTATGAAACTGTTGCACCACATATGACCATTTTCTATTACTCAACTCTGACCCTTGAGAAGACACATCCCCTAACACAATCAGCATATCAGGCTTCAACAACTCAAATGATTTCTGGTTGAAATATCAACATGTGAAGGATCAGATTATGAAGCTTTAATGTCAGATTCCTTCAAAGGAAAACATCAATATTATCAGAACATCAACAATCCCAATTGCTATTTGCTAATCAACTTCAAAATCCAAAAGGGTACTCATTTTTTTTATCAAATCATCACAAATCTTGATAGAAGCAATTAATCAAACACTTGGTGTGCAACTCAACAAACGACTTACTCTGAAGAATCTTGAAAAGTAGAAGTCTTTGAAGTGAAGATCCAAGGACCCGGATCCAGAATCGCGACCCGATAACATCAAATCAGCAACCATGATTACTTTGAGATCATCTTGTTCCACCTGTGGGGGGTGGGTTTCTTGATTTTTGGCGTTGGGGACGATGGTGCAGGAGGGTGTGGGGAGCCAATTGTCGTAGAAAATGTAGAGGAAGATGAAGAGGAAGAGAAGGAGACGCTGAAGAATCATGAAGTTTGAGGGTGTGATGATAGTGGATTTCGGGGAAATCTAGGGTTTTGAATGTAGTGATTTCACGAGTGATGACCAATTTTCAGTAACTGCAGCACTTGGATACACAGTAGCTTTTTACAAAGGAGTTCTGTTTTATTAACCAGTAATCTGATTAAACTCAATAAACGATCTTTTTTGACCCTGTAAACGGTCGTTTTTTACCCTGTAAACGGTCGTTTAGGCCGTCTGCAAACGGTCGTTTGTTAGCCTGCAAACGGTCGTTTTCTTTTTGTGATTTGACAACTTTAAATTTGTTTGCTAGTCCAACGGAACCCACCCAATATATTCCACCCTTTTTCATCATCATCTTCCTTCTTCACCTCAAATTATACTACATTCACATCATCTCCTTCACTGCATCCACAAAATTTACATTCACCATCCTCTTATTATTTTTCTTATTTAAACAAAGTTTAGTTTATTATTATTATAATACAATTTAGTTTAATATATATATTATTTTATTACTGATTGTAATTATTTTAAGTAATGACTTCAAGTTCACGTCAAGATACAGCGTCGATTCGTGCTTCGAATCATCCTTGGTTTCAGTTTCGTCGAGGATCAGATGAATATAAAAGACTTCAAAAGTTTTTAGATAAAGAATTTGAGGCTTCACGTTCGATATTTTGGAGCTTGTTACGGGACGTGGGGGAATTTACTCGTGCTCGTAACATGATGAACGAGTCATGGAGCTTTGTTTGGAGTTTTTCTCTACATTTAATTTTGACTCGAACAACCATAACTATAGGTATACAATTTAGTTAGATTATATATAATTTCGACTCTACATTTAATTGAACTTATATTTTTTTAACAGTGATAACGAAGCTATCAGTTTCGTGCTCGGGGGGTGCCACGTAATTATTATGTGGCCGAGTTTGGTGTTTTGATAGGTTTATATACAGTTCAAGAGACCCATCAATTTGATTTTTTAAACGGTCTTACGCAATTTCCAGAAGATTATAATGATGAAATATTTTGGCAAGAAATTGGTGATGGCCAATATATGCCTAACAATAAAACGAAAGCTACAAGAATGAACGATTCGTTGTATAGATATCTTTATCGCGTTATTGGTCATACTATAGCTGGACGTAGGATGACCAGTGGTGGGGTGACTAAAAATGATTTGTTTTTTTTTATTTTGTTTGATTAAAAGGAGACCTTGTAATCTGGCATATATGCTTGTTGATTATTTTACTACTTGCACGAGTATAAAGAAAAGCGGGCATATGTGTGGTGGTATATATGTTACTCGACTCGCCGAGTCTTTACGCATTCTCACCCCTGAGAACATGGCAAGGTTAAGCGGGCCGGTTCTTATGTCTGGAATTATTGATCGTGAACATGTTATACGGATGGACATGATTGTAGATTATCCACAAGTTAGGTGGAGGTTTAAACATAATAATCAAATATGGATGCCTCCATATGAAGACCCTCCTGATGACCCGTATCAATAGAAATATAATTTTATTTTTATTTGTATAGTAATGTAATTTTTTTAGTTATGTAAAATTGTGATTTAGTTTTTATTTGTATAATAATTTTATTTATGTTTGGGTTATTATAATAAATAAAACAATGAAAATATGAAAATAAAAGAAATAATTGTTTGCCAGATAAAGAGATAAAATCAATAATTATTGGAAAATATGCCAGATCGTTATGGTAACTGTGCTAGGATATAGAATCTTTAATTTGCAATGATTGTTTGAAGATGCCTATAAATTCAGAATACACAATTCAGAATTCACAATTATTCAAATTCATTTATTCACACACCATCGGAATTCAAGTCAATAATGTCTCAATTTTATAATGATTGGGTGTACCAAACAAGAGAGGAGTTAATAGATTTGGTGCAAAACAAAGCACACAGCCTTGGATACGTTATTGTCACACAACGAACGAAGAAGACTGTATACGGCTTCGTCAACATGGCATTTCTTATGTGCGATCGGGGTGGTGTATACATGTTAACATCAGATTCAACCACACATTCAAGCATAAAGAAGACAGGTTGCCCATTTTAACTTATAGCAAAATATCATGAAGAAGATGGAGGTTGGAAAATACATGTTGTCTGTGACGAACATAACCATGAACCTTTTAAATTTTTGGAGGGTCATGCTTATGCAAAAAGATTGTCTAAAGAAGAGTATGCATTGGTAGAAGATCTTACAAGAAAAATATGCAGCCACGTGATATTCTTACGACTTTAAAAGAAAATAATGATAAAAATATATCCACAATTGAAACCGTGTATGATGCACAGACAAAGATATGAAAGTTGGATAAAGTTGGAACCACCCCAATGCAAGCACTTCTTCAATCTTTGCAGATGGATAGATACATCTATGATTTTACTACTGATTGCGAATCAAATCAATTAAATGATTTGTTTTTTTGTCAACCC
>BJCN01313226.1:0-11903 GCA_018326445.1 Flaveria brownii
CTTAGTGTGTACTTTTCATATGTGTTGGTGTGGTATACATATGACGTGCGTGTCCGAATTCCACCGTAACCGAGTCGTGAAACGCGAAATCGTACTCTTTTAAAAAAATTTGAATTTATTTTAACATGATATTAATGTAAATCTAGGTTATTTGGAAACCTAATCGCTTGTGTTTACTTTTATCTCTTGTTATGCATTCAAGGTGAGTTCTCAGCCCTGCTTTACTTACTTTCTTTGGGTGAAAGAAACGTGTGTTCAAACTCATTTTTATTGATCAGTATTACTGTAATATAACTTCTTTACTAGTGTTATACCACTTAATTCCTCATACTCGAACCGTTAATTTATATATAATAACGAGGTAATTCTGAGTATCTACTGGGTTTGACAAACCCCACCCGAGCTAGTCGCGCTAGCACAACGTACGTCAAAAGGGTGTTTAATTGACCTAATTTATGTTGCTGTGACTTGTTATTCACAACCGAGGCGTTCATTTACGTTGTCCGCTTTGGTTGTGAACTTCATGCACTTAGTAACGGTTAAGCAGACTAGCTATCTACTGATATTACTTTGTTTACTGTATCTGTTTACTTTATATTCTGCTTATCAAAATGTGTTTCTTTGAGGCTTCTAAGGCGTGCACGATAGGATCACGTCACATGCATTCATCGTTGTTTTGATCAACTAAAAACATCTACATTTTATATATAATATACGTATTTGGGTTTGCACGTGTTACGCCTTTTGAATTACAAATTAATACGCTTCCGCATTTACTTTCATGTTTTTTCGTAATTAACTCTGATTTGGGAAATCTTAACGTTAATGAGCAATTATGTTTTATAAAAGTTGTACCGTTTGGTGTAACTAATGGCTGAGATCCTAGTATGTCACGCGCCTGATGGTATTACCCCGTTTATGGAAACTATGGGTGTGACAATAGTGCTGCTTTTAATAAGAAATCAAGAGATTGTAGGAGGTGACTATCAAACATACAGGTTACAATGCCCACATTCGTATTCATTTAAATGATTTAAAGGTTTTTGAAGTTTATGCTTTTATTGAAGAACATAATCATCCATTTGTTGATGCTGAGGTTGTCATTTACTATGTGCAAACAAAAATATTACAGTAACTCAAGAACAACTTTGTAAAGTTATGTAAGAAGGCGGATGCAACCAAAGCAACCCAAGGCTTCCTGCATGCATGCACTTAGTACAACGTAGAAGTTGCTTTGAAAGTATTACACTATACTCAGAAAAATACTCTTAGTGTAAAATCTTCCGAAGCCAAAGCCCTAATCTTCCGAAGGCAAAAGATGAAGTCTTCCGAATCTTCAAAGACAAAGTCTTCCGAAGCCAAATGAAGTGAAGACTGATTTTGTTGGTCCCAAACAATACTTGAATCAATGAGATTTGTGAAAATTGTTTGATAATGATGAACACCTCAAAAACCCAATGAAAAACCCTTGTTAAATCTTTGATGATTTGAATCTGATATTACAAAGTGAAAACCCTCAAATCTCTCTCTTGCAAGCTTCCAAACCCTAATAACCACTTATCTATTTATAGCGAATATAATATTCACTAATGACACATTAAGCCCTTAGACTTAAACTAATTAGGGAACATACAAATAAAACATTAAAATGACAAACAATATTAAATATATTTGTTGGCACAAAATATATTTATTAACAATAAAACTCCTAGTCAAATATATCTTCGACGTCTCGTCTCGGTTCTTCGTCTCGAACGCGTCTGTTTGACTTTTTCGATGACTTTGACCGTGACGGTGACTTTTTTTGACTTTGGCTGTCTTGATAATATAGACTATCCTTTTCAGACCCAACAATACTCCCCCTTAGTCTATCATTATCAACGT
Organism: Flaveria brownii; assembly: GCA_018326445.1. Lineage (NCBI taxonomy): Eukaryota > Viridiplantae > Streptophyta > Magnoliopsida > Asterales > Asteraceae > Flaveria > Flaveria brownii. The sequence goes on from BJCN01313226.1 coordinate 1,885, forward strand.
CTTGTATCATCTTAAACTCCGATAAGTTAACTATATAATAATCTTCAATCTCCCCCTAGATTGATGATGTGTTGCTGAAGATCTTTCATCTCACAGGCTCCCCCTTTTTGTATGTTCCCTTTCTTCAAATGATCAGGAAAAACTTTTCCAACTCTCTACTCTTGAGTGCTTTAGAAGATATAGGAGGAGGCTCCTAGGTCGATATCTTCTGCAAATTTAAAGAACAGGTTCTCTGGTGTGCTTCATTGCTCAGGTGATGATCGGTCATCACTTGCAGCAAAATCTGCACTACAAACACAAACATATTCTACACATTTCTCGTTAGATCATTTTAACAATACAAATAAACCCGTGTTTATCTCTGAATGTAAACAAGCGAAACCATGTTTGTTTGTGTATGCAATTTCCCGTGAAATGCATGAAAAATATGAGATCATTTCAATAGCATAATACAGAAGACTTAAAAAATAATTTGAAATGAAAAATATTTTTGGGTTTTTGGATTATTATTATTATTATTATTATTATTATTATTTTAATCATTTAACATCAAGAACTTATTTGATCATGAGATCACATCCTCAATATATACTTAAGCACAAAGATGTATTTAAACATCGATGACTTAGTGGGATCACACTGATTCTAATCACAATTTGAAGTTTTTGATAGCCAAAACAGTTCAAGAATGATTGTCGGTATGTTTGTCCAATTAAACCTGTGCCTTATTCTTTTCAACGAGTGACCTGTAGCTGATTTTATCATGTTTTAGGTTCAATTAGGGAAGCTCAGGTAACTTGGTTCCCATAGACATCTGAAAAAAAACTTATCCTATCATCAAGGTTTATTGAGTTTAATCATTGATTTTGCTTGCGTAGTTCTTAATTGACACAGATGCATGCATATGATAGCATGATCATTTGACGAGACACATTACTATACAGACTTTATGATGATATCTCTAGGTCTATACTCACGTATAATAGAGGAGATGTACATCTTATTCCAGAAGATGAGAGCTTTAGGTCAGTGCTTCCACATAGCAGAGAAGATCATCTTAGCGTGTTGATAAGAGCTTCAGGTCAATGCTTTCGCATAGCAGAGAAGATCATCACTCTAGGTCAATGTTCACTCATAGCAGAGGAGATAAACACACATTTTATTATACGTATTATACAATTTGGGCTAAGGGATGTTAGCCCCGACACAAACTAAGAACAAACTCAAGACATAAATCAGCCACTCTTAACCAAGTTTTGACGAGACTTGTAACTTTGTGCAGACCGTGATGTCATGGAAATGATCCTTGTCACCAAGTTCTAAAGCTTTAGTTAGGCTACAAAATCACTATTTACTTCATTTTCAGGCTGAGCCTACCAAGCATATCATATAATAAAACTGTCTTTTTTAGATTTTAGAATTTTAAGTAATACAAACATTTACATCAGTTACTATCATTTCTCACAAAGTACAAGTCATGCAAACAAGCATACAAGAAAATGTACTATCATTTCTTAGTCATCCCAAATGAAGTTATTAGTTCCCATTTTATTTTTCATTTCATTTTTTTATTATACTCTCCCCCTAAATTTTATTTTTCTTTTTTATTTAATAAACTGAACTAAAATAGAAATTTACCAAAGAAAGTCTTCCAAATTATACTAGTAAAAAGAGGAGAAATGAAGTACCAAGAAAAATGCAGTGATTGTAAAGTGTGAACTGTAATAGTGTAGATAAGAATCTAGAATATGGATGAGATACCATAACCATAAACTGTTTGTTCCGCCTCAAAATTTGAATAAGGAACATTCTCTGTCGGTAAACCAAATTACTAACGGTCCTCTTGAACTGTTCCTGCACTCATTAGTAGTTAGAAAGGAGGACCCAGGCCATCGTAATTCTGGGTGTTCCATTTCATCGGTGTACATAACCTGCTTAAGCACACACCCTTGTGAAAAATCATTTATCTTTTCAACTTTTTGTTTTATTTTCCAAATTTGCTTCTGTTCAATTACTTTTGATTTGAAAGAATTGAATTTGGAAATCATATTGTTATTAAGACCCGAAGACAGAGATTTTAGTTTTGAAACATTGGTCTTTTTCACCATTGAATCATGTGAAAACGGCTTCACATGAGAAGGTTTGGATAGATTGTTGTTTATCCAACAATTCAAAGATATGTTCTTTTTTCCTTTTGGACCCGAGAAGCAACCAGTGTTGCCTTTACCGTTTTGCACCTTCCTTCTAGACTCTAATCTGAATAAGCAATTCGTTTTGCCTTTACCATTTGGAGCATGTCTTTGAACTTGAGGGCACTTATTTAACACATGACATTCTTTTCTACATCTAAAGCAAGGCTTGAAAGGCTTTTGGTTCTTTGTAGTCCCATGGATAATAGGAGAGAGTCGATCCTGCTTTGAGGTTATTACAGCTTGTTGACAACCTTGAAGCTTCTTCTTTTGGATATCAAGAAATTGAATCTTTTGAGGCTTTGTCAATCTGGATTTGGAACTTAGCAGTGATTTGATGTGTGATGTTCTCGGAGGTGAGATCTGAACATTCTTCTTAGAACCTTTATATGTAACAGATGAGGACGGAGAGAGTTTCAGCTGAGTTTTACCTTTTTGTGTGACTGGTGACTTGGCAGACTTGGAGGCAAATTTGCGATGAGCTTGATGGATAGCAGATGAAGATGGTAAGTGCTTCTACTTAGTTTTGGAGGAACTGCTAATTTGTTTAGTAGTTGGAGATGAGATCCGTATAGGTCTTGATTTGACCTTTTGAAGCATTTGAGACTTGACAACTTCAGGTAACTTATTGATCTCTGATTCATCATCTGAGCTTGTCCAGTCTTGTATACACAAGTCTGCTTCAAATAGATCTTGATTGATACCACTTGTTAAGTTTTGATTGCCTGATGATTCCACAACTGTTCCTTCTTTGACAAACTTGACAGGAACAAAAGAAGGGATGTAACGTATTTTGAATTTGTTAAAAAAGTTACGGGAAGCAACTGATACTGGTTTTGGAGCATCAGAGGAAGAATTATCATTTTGCATGTCAGATCCTTGCTTGATGAGTCCCAAACCTACAGGAGAATCATCTCTAACCTCTTTGTGACGCTAGGGGGCGAATTGGGGCAACGTCCGGGATGGATGAGGATGAGGCATAGGAGAGTAACAATGAGTGCTAGGAGGAGGATAAACATATGAAGTTTCACCACATCCCACACCTGTTTTTATTCTTGCTCCCCTTTGCTTACAGAATAGTTCTTCCTATTTCATCCCTGATATCGTCCATTTATCAAGTTTAGTTTTAAGCTTTCTAGTCTCAAATTCTGCTAATGTGATTCGTTCGCTCAAAACATTAATCTCGACATTCTTTTGTAAAAGATTTCTTTTTAAAAGATTAGTTTCTTTTAAAGCTTCTTTCAGTTTAATAAAATATTTGGACTCATAATTTTAAGTTCTTTGTTTATTCGTTTTAATTCTTTTTCATTTTCTAACAATAATCTGTTAGCTTTATAAACCCCGAATAAATGAATTTTGCAGGGAGGAGAACACATGTCTTGTACAACCTCATAAGGGAGTCCTATAACTATCTTTTCCGTAGCTAGGGCTTTTTCATATTGATAAACGGGAGTGTTCTTTTTGTATTCTTCCTCCTCAGTAACTCTCTTCTTAACTTCTTCAGCTTCACCTTCCTCTTGTTTTCCTTCATCCTGAACTTTACATCGGCTTGCACAATCACCAACATCACCAAAATTCTCACCTTGAGTATCACACCTGAATTCTTTGAAAGGATCAAAATCCTCAATAGAATCTTCATCACTGTTTACCACCTAAGTCATCAATGCATGGTTGACTTCTTAGTTTCTTTTATCTCAACACTTGAAGATACACCACCATAAATAAATGGATTGTACTCTTTACTTTTCATATCCAAATCAAATGAATTTAACTTGTTGATAACTTCCATGAGTTTGTAGTCAGCAAAATCTCTTTCCTGTTTTAACAATCTAACTTGTGGACTCCACTGTAGAGGAAGAGAGTCCAAAAGTTTTGTGACTTGTTCATGATTTCCCAGCTGGTCATCATACTTCTTAAGGTTGCTTGCCACCATTAGAAATTGATCAACAATGTCAGATATGTTTTCATCTCTCATGGCTGCAAAAGAATCAAATCGACTTTGTGCCATTGTGGCGTTGTCTGTTTCGAGATCATCTAAAAATGACATTTTCATTTAAAATATTAAATTCATTTAACTCACAATATTAAAAATATTTTTTCAAAAATTTTTTAATAATATTCCCCCCCTGGAATTTCTAAGCAACTGGGGTCAAGCTGTACATTCGCTGATAATTTCGCTGACGAATCTGTAAATTCATTGATAATTTCGCTGAAGAATCTGATAATTTTTTAGGTTATTTTTTGCTGAAGAATCTGTAAATTCGCTGATAATTTCGCTGAAAATCCAACAAATTCGCTGCTAAATTCACTGCTAATTTCGCTTCTAATTTCACTTCTAGTTTCGCTGGTAAATTCGCTCGGCAGCTGAGCAGCAGTTTTGCTAGAACAGTGCTTGAAAACTCTAGTTTCGCCCGTAATTTCACTGAAACTAGTAGAACTTTCGTTCTGATGACAATTTCGGCAACACTTTCGCTTGTTTGAACAATAATGTGATGGGAACTTTCGTTCAAAGTGTGTAGTTTCGCTGGTAATCAATGACAAACTTCAATAAATCACACAAGCTATAGTTTCGTTGGAATGTGCTAGTTTCGCTAGAAGAAACACACAGTTTCGCTGGATAAAGAAAAATGTAGTTTCGCTGGATCAAGATCTAGTTTCGCTGGAAGAGCTCTAGTTTCGCCCGACGTATCTAATGACTTTTTCAGTACAAAATCAAACTCATCCAAATCTCAATGGATTTGTTATTTGATGATTTCTATAGCTTCCCACACCAAAATAAAACAATCCTCAATCAATTTCCATATCCAAAACAAGCTGATTAGATCAACAATGAATGAAACATTGATTTTGAACTCAAAAACATACAAACCTCTAAAAATTCTTGCTGAATCTTCAATAGCAGCAACAAATTTTCACAAATGATTCAATGTGGATCTCAGATAGGCTCTGATACCATATTGTTGGTCCCAAACAACACTTGAATAAATGAGATTTGTGAAAATTATTGGATCAAACACAAAATATGGATGAACAACTGATGAACACCTCAAGAACACAATGAAAAACCCTTGTTTGATCTTTAATGATTTGAATATGATATTACAAAGTAGAAACCCTTAAATCTAGCTCTTGCAAGCTTCCAAACCCTAATTATCACTTATCTATTTACAGTGAATATAATATTCATTAATGACACATTAAGTCCCTAGACATAAACTAATTAGGGAAAATACAAATAAAACATAAAAATAACTAAAACAATATTAAATATATTTCGTTGGCATAAAATATATTTATTAACAATAAAACTTCTAGTCAAATATATCTTCAACGTCTCGTATCGGTTCTTCGTCTCGAACGCGTCTGTTTGACTTTTCCGATGACTTTGACCGTGACATTGACTTTTGTTGACTTTGACTGTGTTGATAATATAGACTATCCTTTTCAGACCCAACAGATTTCTTCCGTAGATAGAGGAGAACATGCTTTTCTCGGATGTACTTTTGCAAAAAGTTGACCCACTTTTCGTTGCAACTTTGAAGAGTTGGTGAAAAGGTCCATGCTTTTGCAACTATACATTAAGGTCTTGAGTCTATAACTTTTTATTTTATATACTTTTATCCTTTTCATAATATATTAGGATCCGAGGTATGGCATGTCATAGCCAATAGTCAAAAGGCAAATCTGCCTTTTGACTCTATGTTGATTTTCTTGTCCTCCAATGTTCCAACTTGCTTTTCAAGTATAGCCGGTTGTAGAGTGTAGTATAAAGTATCTTTGGGTCTTATATCTTATTTTATGCATTGTAACACTTTTAAAAGAACTTGAGATTAATATACAACATTCTTGAAAACCATATATATTGTTCTTGTGTTCTGTCTTATTGCTTACTTGTGTTCTTTGTATATTGTTCTTAAATCTGGCTCCCTATTTAAACTATTAAGAGTTCTAGAACTCTTCATATTGCGAGACTGATTGTATTGACCTCCCTTAACTGGTCCTGCAATTGGTATCAGAGAATTTCATGCTCTTGATTGTAAGATCTCACCATATTAAATCTTCTCAGTTCTCACAAAACACTTAACATCTCAAATGGCAGCTTCTAAGTCTGATATGGAAACTGGTACCATGGTAAAGTCCCCACTGATCACTCCTGATGATTTTGATACTTGGTGCCTAAGAGTGGAAGGCTTCATCAAGTCATAAGACAGCAGGATGTAGGAGTCTGTTACCTCATGATCTTACATCCATGCACCTCTTCAGCTGCTGCTGGAGGTGGCATGATACCAAAAGAAGTGGCTGACTACTCTGAAGAAAATAGAAAAGGAATAGATGTCGATCAAAAGGCCATGACTACTCTCTAAATTGCTCTTCTAAATGCCATCTACAGAAGCTTCAAGAAGTGCAAGACTGTCAAGCAGCTCTGGGATACACTGAAGCTGATGTATGAGGGGTCTAATGAAGTCAAAGAAAACAAGAAAGACCCCCTAAAGTAGCAGTTTAAGAATTTCACCTTCAATACAGGTGAAACCATGACTCAACAATACTTCAGGTATGTTGAGATTGTGGACACCCTAATGAATGTTGGAGTAAAACTGGAGAATAGGAAATTATAAGGAAATTCATGTACTCTCTACCTAGACAATGGACACACTACTATATGATCACTAAAAGGACTGAAAACCTCAAGACCCTTACTCTTACTAAGTTATATGGCATCCTCAATGACCACAAGATGGAGATTAACATGCAAAATTCATCTGGTAACTCCAGGAATCAGCAGAGTTCTACCTTGCATGTGGTTGAAAGGGATTATAGAGAACCACAACACCATTTTGATGTCTAACCCTGACAACTCACCAAAAGGCCCTTTCATCACCTTGATAGAGACACCTAAGGAGAGCTACATCCAAGAAGGTCGATTCTAAGATACAAGCTCATCACAGGCTTTTGTATCTCATGATAAAAGCACATGCAACTTCCTCTTCACCCTTGAAGATTTGGACTGTATCCATCCAGATGACCTGGAGTATATGGAAATAGTCCAACAAATGGCTCTTCTCACTAATAGAGCTAAGAAGTTCTACAAGAGGACATGGAGGAAGTTTCCAAGCAATGCATCCAGTGGAAAGTTTAGGCTGTACAAAAGCAAAGTAGAGTGTTATAAATATAACTAAATGGGACACTTTGCAAGGGAGTGCAAGGCACCCAGGAAAAATAGTGGCCAGGCACAACCAAAGCCAAACTACACCGAGGGAGCTCCATATATTGAGAAGCCCAAGCAGCAAGCTGCAGTTGCTTTTAAAGAAGGATGCTTTGATTAAAGCTTCCAGGTAGAAGATGTGTCTCTAAACCAATCCTGGTATTGGAACATCTTTGTACTCCAGAATGCTATGCTAAATTAAAAAGATATAGGTCCTATAACTTAGAGATGAGATCTGATTTTGAGTCCTTGAATATCTTAAAATCTGATTTCAAAAGACCTGAAAATGAGTATATGTTAAAAATAGAAGACTTAAAGAAAACCATTTCAACTCTTAAATATGAGCATACCAACTACAAGACTCAAATCAAAGATCTCATCACTAAGTTAACTAAGTGCCAGGCTAAGCTTGTGATTAGCAAAGCCAAGGCAGAGAAACATGTTCTTGAAGAAGAGACCTTGAAGAATATGATATCCTCATCCCTGCATGCCAAAGTATGTTATCAAAACAAACAGGGACTGGGATCTAGTGAGGTAGCTTCTCCATACACTCTATTATATGTAAGATCTCCTAGGTGTGAACTAGTCAAGATGAGCTTCCATCCATAGATCCTAGTGATGAAGAGGATGAAGAGGAGATAATGAAGAATATATCTGGGAATAGTGAAGAAGATCATCCTAACAAGGCTCACTATTCTCCTAAGGAGAGAAAGAAGTCAGGAATGACAAAGTCTAAGAGAAAGAACTTGATCTGAGCAGCCAAGAGAAGATCAAAGAGAGATCAAGAGATCAAGGTCACCTTTAACTCCAAGCAGAAACAAGTTTTTATCTCTGCAGGGTTTGAAGTGATAAAGACTAAGGATACAACTTTGAACTCTAGTACCAAGAGTTCAAGTTCAGGTCCAATTCATCCCTATAAAGGAATAAAGACTGATCAGCTGTGCAACACTGCTACACAGCATGAACCATCCACCTCCAAAGGCAAGCTTCACCCTAGGAAGCTTGCTACAATATCTGAAAGGATGAGGATATAAATGGAAATTGATCAAACTCAGTCTTCCATTCGTAAGAAGGTCTTTAGAAGAAAGCAAATTGACTGCATTATGTGTGGCAATACTTTTCATCATGCTAAGGATTGCTTCTACAATCCCATAAGTACTGCCAACATCACAAGGAAGAAGACTTCTGAGAGGAACAAGAAGAAGAAAGCTCTAGAGGAAATCTATGTTTCTTTCAAAACCTCTAAAATGAAAATAAAGACAAGTGGAAAATTTCCTTCGGAATATATTTTGGTCTCGGAAGAAAGGAATGCTTCCAAAGCACTAAAGGTTGTTGCAGTGAAAGCAAGATCTTCCGAAGGGTCAGTCTCCAAAATTTCTAATGTTATAAAAACTTCCTAAGTATTGAAGGGCAAGTCTAGTTATCCAAAGATGGTGTGAAAGATAACGGAAGACCACACGACATTAAATTCCTTCACTTACAATAGCAGATGATTCCCAAAGTCCTAGTATAGGGTCAATTACTGTTGCATTATCTACAATTTATTTTGAAAAGCCCAAGACCAATGACACTTAGGTTTCCAAATGTAACTAAGTCTCTTTTATTATGCAAGAACAACTGAAGACCAAGAAGAATGTATGGATTATTGGCAGTGGCTGCTCCAGGCACATGACAGACGATGGCTCTTTGCTTCAAAACATTGAAAGAATTGATAGAGGGCAGTTGCTTTTGGAGGGGATGCTATAGGTTACATTACAAGAAGAGGCAAGGTCATAAATGGTAAGCTCAGCATTAAAAAGGTAAATTTTATTAAGGAGCTTGGGTATAATTTACTGAGTGTATCCTAGTTTTGTGACAAGAGACATAACATGCTCTTCACTGAGCATGAGTGCATTTTTCTTAAGCCTGGGGTGGTCATTCCTCAAGTGCACATCCTACTCAGCACCCCAGAAAGGGAACTGTACAAGATGGGTTTATAGGAAACATCCTCTTCAGGAGAAGTTTCTTGCTTTCTATCTAAATCAAATGGTGACGAGTCTTTCCTTTGGCATAAAAGAATGTCCCATGTAAACTTTAAGAATATGAATAAATTAATTAATAATGATTTGGTAACTGGAATGCCAAAGAAAGAGTTTACAAGTGATAATCACTATGTTGCATGCCTAAAAGGGAAACAACACATGGGGTCTCACAGGCCAAAGGAAAAGAACTCTATCACTACTCCCCTACACTTATTACATATGGATCTCTTTGACCCCACCAGTGTAATGGGTCTATGAAGGACCTCATATTGTTTAGTGATTACAAAGGATTTCATAAGATTCACTTGGGTTTTCTTCCTTAGAACTAAGAATAAGACTTCTGAGGTCTTGAAGAACTTCATTCTAAAAATTGAAAATCAAAGTGATCATTGAAAGGATCTCAGATCTAGTTTGATGTAACACCCGTATTTTTGAAGAGAATAAAAAGATAAAGGAGAAGGAAAAAGAATAAAATGAAAGACAACTCAAAGTTGAGGGACCAAAAGTGTAAAAGCTCAAAAAGCAATAAAAGTGGGTAAAAAGGTAGCATGGCCGCCCATTACCTCTGCACACTCTTTCTTGCTCGGTTTTCTAGAGAGAGAAAGC
>BJCN01313231.1:1107-20146 GCA_018326445.1 Flaveria brownii
GCTTGGTAGATAAAACCTTAGATTTGCCCATGAAGGAAGCCAGAATCAATAAAAAGCTAAACTTTATTGAGGAACCCATAGAGATCACCAATCGACTAGTCACAAAACTTAGGCTAAGCCGTATACCCAAAGTGAAGGTAAGGTGGAACTCTAAGCGAGGACCTGAATTCACTTGGGATCGTGAAGATGAAATGAGAAGGGATTATCCATACCTTTTCAAACCTGCCCGTTTGGAAACTTAATCGAAGCTAAATTTCAAGATGAAATTTTCCAAACGGAGGGAGAATGTAACAACTGACCCCGAGGTAAACATTCTAAACTTTGACCTCCAACAATTTTTGCTACTATTATTAATATTTGTAATATAATTATTATTACTATTTGATTTCTTTCTATGATTATTATTATGTGTTTAATTTCCTAGATGTTACGTTAAGTCTTGCCTGGAATAAGATAAGTTAACGATCTAAAATTTAACGTAACACATCAAAATGTTAGAATTAAATTGAAAACAACTAGTTTTGTGTAAAACATACATGATTTACTAATGAATTATAATCATACACATCTAAAAATAGAATGTTTAACTAGAAAATTATCACCTAAAATACTACACTACACAACAAAACTATACTACTTATAATAATTTACAAAAAAAAATTATAAAAACACACACACCCACACCCCACATCGGCCGCCCCTCACCACCCTCACCCTCCAATCCTCTTCTTTCTTTCCCACTATTCTTACAACCATACAAACTACATGCAATCTCACTTCTCACTTCACCTTCACCCTCACCCCACCTCCAAACAACTCTCTCTCTCTCTCTCTACCTCTCGGCCTCTCCATCACTGAAAACACACACACACCTTCATTTTCAGCAAATTAGTGAAGAACACCAACATTTCATCATCATTCAAACACTACACAAGAAAAAAAGTGACGTTTGATGGTTGTTTTGCATGGATTCTTGAAGAAACAAGTTACTCCCGACCTTGTTCGTGAATAATCAGCTCACCTAGCCCTTCTAAACTCTTAAAATCATCAACCATTTGAAGTGTAAGCCACAACATACCCGAATCAAGCTATATCTTTTGTTTTACTTCTTAAATCTACCAAAAATCTCACATTATTTGTTTTAACAAAACTTTTCTGCCATAACCTTGCTCTTGGAGAGTTATTAACATCACTCAAGGTATACATCATGTTATGTTGGTAAACATGTGGTTAGAACACAAGTTACGCCTTGAAAACCCCTTTTTTTACATGAAATAACACTATCCATGAACTAGTTTGAAAACCCACCCAACCAAGACTCATAACCTGATCAAAAACAACTTTTGAACGCGTTAATAATCTGATTTTAAAGTTACAATATTGATTAGGTGATGTTTGGGTATGAATCATATGATTTAGACTAGTGTAAAAGGGTGAAATCATCAAGGTGTTGCAAAAAATGTGTGACACATGTAGATCCGAGGCATATGTTATAATTACAGTAGATTTGGGATTATTGAAAATGTTTTTAGTTCATATGATGGCTCGAGATATAAAAGTAGGAGCTAGGGCTCAACATGGACTAGTTTTGAGACCCGAAAAGGGTGAAAATCGTTAAAATTAGAAACATTAAGGAGATTTCCATTTTTAAAATAATTACAGGCTCTAATATGAAAATAATAGGTAAAATGGTCGAACTTGGTTGTATTTGGGTTAAACACATGATTAAATGAAGTTAAAACATGAAAAACGGGACTTAACCGGGTAAATTTAAGGTAAAATTTTTAAAATAGAAAAAGCAACCTAAAATACACAAAGAACAAAATAATTCAGTAATTTAGGGACTTTGAATCAAGAAATAGGTGAAAACTAGAATTAAAACGGATTCGGACGTTCACTTCCGAGCAAAAACGCGTTTTAACGGGTAAATCAAAGGAAAACAAAGTTCTAATTAAAAGAACCCAAAAACAAGATTTTTACAGCTTATTATACTTATTATAAGTCATTAAATAATATTTAGAGTTTAACGGGATAAAAACAAAAGAATTTAAAACAAACTGATAAAATCTTCGGCTTTACCGTAACCAATAACTAAAAACATAAGTTTTAATTACTCCAAATTAAGTTCGGGAAAAATTGGGATTTAATATGCTAAAAATTCAATAATAAACTCCTAGGAACTAATAAGGGGCCATAAAAGTCAATAAATCAAAGAAAACAAACTTTAGGGTAAAAACTGTCAATTTTGAAACTTGAGGGACGAAACTGAAAATTTTGCTGAATCCTTGGAAATTCGACCCCTTTGACTAATAATACATGATAAAATTATTTCCATTATAATAAACTGAATAAATTCATGAAAACATGTTGCTTGTATTAAGAAACCCTAACTTTCCTAAAAAGGAAACTTTTTGAAGCCAATCTTAACAAACCAAGCTAGTTGAACTTTTATCATTATAACACACCTAGTTACACTCGACATGACTTTATAACACATAGCTTATCACTTGAATTGTTATGCTAGGGTGCTAGGATTGAATCATTTTCTATACTCGAAGATCCGTTGCCTGAAACCTAAGGTGAGTTCTAGTGTCCCCTTTTACTATTGTTTTGGGATGAAACATGCTTTGTTGAACTAAATTGTAACTATGCTATTTATGATGCTTATGTTATGGATATTAATTGTACCTGCTCTTAATTGTATCACAATCATTAATTCTTGAATGAACCATTTGTTCTATATGAGTAGATCTACTTGGGGAATCCCCCACACACAGTGCCTTCCGGACAGGAAGGGTACCCCACTGAGATCCTGAGGGATTGTTTGTGTCATGTAACAGGTTTATAAGATACTAAGGTGAACCATCCAGCATGTATGGTTCATTGTTTAAGTCTAAGTTCTCCCTTCAGGGTTAACCGGTTTAAACATAACTTTGGAAGAGGCTAACCAGGACTGAGTGCAGGGCTAATTGTGACCCCACAACAGTGATACAGTAATTTTTGAATTTAACTTATGGACTTTGAAGAGTCCTCTTGTTTTTAAACTTTAAGCATTTGAATTCACCAACTTTTTAGTTGACATGAAATCTTTTTGAGCATGTTTCAGGTAATCCCTAATGGATCTGGCTTGATTGGAGAAATGGACTCGGCTGACCTAGAAATTTGACTACCCTTGGCATTACTTGACTGTGAACATTTGAACAATTTGGATTATGATTGATAAAACACTGAATATTTATGTAATGAATTTGTAATTTGTGTGACGGGCTAGACTGCTACAGCCCGGTTTAACTTTAACATGTAATGCCATTTTATTTCTCTCCTTGTGCGCTCTTGTGATGGTTTGTTTTCGCTGCCATATATGTTGCTAGTCTGTGACGTCCCACCCTCCTTGGGCCTGGGGTATGACACAAAGCTACACTTCCAAAGATTAATAAAGAAGAACTTCCGAAGAAGGAACTTAGTATTACCGAGACAAAGTGAAGCCATCTTCCGAAGACAAACACTTGGGAGGATTCAAGGCAAAAGACTTCGTAAGAATAAAGCCTTGAAGACCAGCACAAGTCTTGAAGGAAGTAGACTCTTCCAAAGTATAAATGGCTTCGGAAGAACTTGTTCTTCCAAAGACAATTTACCTTCGGAAGAATCTACTATGAACTAATGGATATAAGTATGGCCCTTCTGACAAGCCACTGTAATCTCTGATATACTGCATGGTGCTTGCCCACACTCATGTAATTGACCATACTTTATTCCACTGTTCATTCTTTATCAGTTAGTACAGTTACCAGATTTAGTTGGTTGTAAAAAGGTAAGTCATGGACATGTCATGACTACCTAAACTAGGATAATATTTTATTTTAGATACCTTATGTCTAGCAATATAGTATTTGTTTAGATGTAAGTTCTAGTTGGTTTTCAAAGTATAACCAGCTGGAGATAGTAGTATATATATTTTCTCATTATAACTCATTTATATATGCTTGTAAGACTCTTGTACACCTTGAGTTGAAAAGTAATATATACAAGTATCTTGAACACTATTTCTTGTGTGATATTTACTTAGTATATTATTATCAACTTAGTTTGAGATTCTTCATTCATCAAGAGTAAAGCTTAGCGAGTTTGAGAGATAATATTATGTTGATAGATAAATATCGATCTTGCAATTGGTATTAGAGCATCCATGCTCTTGATTGTGAGATCTAACCATCCCAAATCACCTTTACTTCTTCAAACTCACTCACTCTACCCAAATGGCCCTCATTATGAAAGCAGCAAAGTTATTCTGAGACTGAGATGGGAACCATGACTAAGGCTCCTATTATCACCCCTGATAACTTCAGACATTGGTGTCAACGTATTGAAGGACTCATCAAGTATCAAGATACCCAGATGTGGAAATCTGTCACTCATGGTCCTTACAAACAAAAAATTGACTTCCTCAATTGGTGATGGTACTATGATAGAGAAGGAAATTGAAGACTATTCAGATGAAGACTTCAAGAAGATGGATATTGATAGCAAAGCAATAATTTTATTACTCGCTGCCATACCAAACTCCATAATGTCAAGCTTTGAGCATTGCACTATAGCAAAAGAACTCTTTGATTGACATTGATGTACTCTGGTTCCTCAGAATCCAAAGAGTCTAAGAAGGATATACTGAAGCTGAAGTTTGAAAACTTCACTTATATTGCTGGTGAAACCATAGTCAACAATTCTTCAGATACATGGACCTAGTTGCATCCTTCAGTCTATGGGTGTGACTCTTAAGAAAAGAGACATAGTCAGAAAGTTCATGAGTGCACTTCCTCATGAGTGGACTTTCTATTGTGTCTCTACCAAGGGAACTAAAAACTTGAACACACTCACCATGACTGAGCTATATGGAATCCTTGATGGATACCATATGGAGATGGAGGCTCCAAAAGGGCATCCGATGAATAGAAGCTCAAACCCTTCTGTCAGCAATGCCCTACATGTTGCTAAAGGGTCAAGAACTCCCTAGCCCCAGATGTAGCTAAACAACAATCAACAGCCATCTTGCTCCTCTAGGCCCTAAATCATATTTCCTGAGACACCCAGGTCTCAACAAGTTCAACAAAGTCCTTTTTAGGATGGTTATGCTTTTGTCTCAAGAAATGACCACTCTGGTGACTTTAAATTTTGTTTGATGATCTAGAGTGTTTCAGTCCAGATGAGGTTGAATACATGGACATTGTCCAACAAATGGCTCTTTTAACCTACAGAGCAAAGAAGTTCTTTAAAAGAACTGGAAAGCAATTTCCCTAGAACCCAACTAACAGTAAGTTTGGGTTTGATAAGTCAGAAGCCAAATGTTACAACTGTAACCAACTTGGCCACTTTGCAACAGAATGCAAAGCTCTAAGATCTAATCCTGGAGCCGCTCAAGCCTCTCAACATCATGCTACCCCAAAGGCTGCAACAAAAAAAACTAAGCATGAAACTGCAGCTGTTGCTCAGGAAGTTGACTGGAGCTTTATGGTGCAAGATGTAACTCCCGCTCAAGCTCTCATAGCTGGAACAGATGCTATTAAGGTATATGAACATCTATACATTCCTGCCTACGTAGCTAAGGTTAAAATGTATCAGGACTACAACATAGAAATCAAATCTGATATTGAGTCTTTAAATATACTAAAATCTGATTTCAAGAGAGCAGAATCTGACTATAAACTTAAAATTGATGAGTTAGAGAAAATTGTTTCCTCTTTAAAGCATGAACACTCAAACTATAGGACTCAAATAAAAGATTTGATCTCAAAGTTCTGAGGCTCAAGCCCATCTAGTAATAGCTAAGGCTAAAGCAGAGAAGTATGCTATTCAAGAGCATAACTTCAACACCATTATTGCATCATCCTCCCACTCAAAGGTGTGCTACCAGAATAAAAGTGGATTGGGAACTAATGAAATTGTTCCACCATACTCTTATATGTCTATCAGACAACAAATGTGTGGAACAAATGGGCAGGAGATTCTAACTGGTAATCCACTCTCCTTTGAGAAGAAGAAAGATGTAATAATGAAGACCACCACAGTGAAGGATAAGGTAGAAAACCTAACCCACTCAGCTGAAGATAAACCTCTGACCACCAAAGACAAAAGGAAAAAGTTCAAAGTGGCTAAGAAAACTGCTAAGAAGGTGGTTGAGTCCAAGATGAAGATAGACCCTAGACAAAAGGGTGTGTTCATATCAGCTGGATTCCAAGTGGCTAGAAACTCTGATTCAGAAAAGGAGTGTAGCACCAGTACTCTTATCCAGCTGAAGAATTAGAAGATGAAGGGAAAGGGTGTTCAAGAAGATAATAAGTGCAAGAAACAACAACCTCATAATCAAATGGAAAAAGATTGCTACTACAATCCTCCAAGCACACATTATGCAAATAATGTTAAGAAAGAAGGAATCAATGAAGGTTTCACATGTGGACCCTATCACATGGTTCAAATGTTAAAGAAAGGAAAGCTTGTTTCCGAAGCCAAGTTACTTTCAGAAGAAACTCATTCTTCCGAAAGGAAAATAGATTCAGAAGAAAAGCCTAAGACCAAGCAAAGAAATAAAAGGAGTCCTTTGAAATCTTCCGAGAAGAATATTGCTTTGGAAGAAAAGGTGGTGATAACTTTTTCCGATAAAAGCGAAGCCTCGGAAGATAGTCTTGTTGTTTAAGTCTCTTCAGGCCCATCTACACTGATTAATCATAGGATGGAATAGAAAATCAGACAAGATGATGCAACCCAAAACTCTTCTATCCAAACAATAGTTGAACCTCCATGTTTACATTTTGGTTCAATTATGTCATCAACATTGGAAGAGCCCAAGACCAATATGGCCTGGGCTTCCAATAGTAACTAATCATTTCACCTTATATGTAGGGACATCCATATGACAAAAATGGAAACATTTGGATTGTAGATAATGGATGCTCCAGGCACATAACAGTAAACAAATCTCTTCTTCAACAATTTCAACATTTTGATGGAGGTCCTATTCAACTTGGAGGTGAAGCCGGAGGATATATTTCTGGTAGAGGTAATATATCCAATGGTAAGTTAAAATTTGACAAAGTTCACTTTGTCAAATAGCTTGAACACAATCTCTTAAGTGTTTCTCAATTCTATAATCAAAAGCATAAAATGCTTTTCACAGAACATGAGTGCATTATCCTCAAACCTGGGATATCAATTCCTCAGGAGTTGGTGCTTCTCAGATCTCCCAGGAAAGGGGATATGTACAAGCTAGATATGAACAATTCTTCCACTCTGAGAGAAGTGTCATGCTTTCTTTCCAAAGCAAATAGTGATGTATTAACTCTTTGGCATAAAAGAACGTGTCATGTTAATTTAAACCATGAATAAAATGGTGAAAAATAACTTGGTACATGGAGTGCCTAAAAAGGAGTTCAACTGTAAAGATAAGTGTATTGCTTGTCTTAAAGGAAAACAACATAAGGCAACCCACAAATCTAAAGAACTTAATTCTATCACCACTCCATTACACTTGTTGGACATGGATATTTTTGGTCTTACAAGTATAATGAGCATTGGAAGGAAATCATATTGCCTTGTGATAGTTGATGATTTTACAAGATTTACATGGGTATTATTTTTAAGAACTAAAGATGAAATTGCTAAAACATTAAAATCTTTTATTCTTAAAATAGAAAATCAAATTGATCTCAAGGTAAAAAATATCAGAAGTGATCAAGGGATTAAGTTTAAGAACCATATTCTTAACTCATTCTATAACTCAAAAGGGATTACCAAACAATACAGTGCACCTAGAACTCCTCAATAGAATGGTGTTACTGAGAGGAGGAACATGACACTTATTAAGGCTGCAAGAACTATGTTGGTTGATTCAAAGCTACCTCTAACTTTCTGGGCAGAGGCAGTCAGCACTACATGCTATGTGCATAACAGAGTTCTTGTGGTTAAGCCCCATGGAAAAACCCCGGTTGGTCCATTGATGATCGAAGAACAGTGCTAATGATGATAAATGACAACTAAACACCACTGAAACAACAATCTAAACAATAATCTATCAATGAGTTTCAAAATAGAACCATATTACCCAAATAAGAATCAAACAAACAAGGCTCAATAATAAGAAATGATGAGTCCAGCCCAAATACAAAAAAGAACAGTAATGCTGAAGTATATTCTCAAATTAGGGTTATGCAAAACTTACCATAACAGATTAGAAAGTTTCATATATATAGTTACCATAATTTCACTAACATTTTCGTTGGGTAGCGAAATTTTCCTGACCAATACCTTAGATTCACCCGGCTGCAAAACACAGTTTTGTCGGGTGACCTAAGTCAGTTGACTTACACCGAAACTATAGTTTCACTGGTAGTTTCGCTGGGTTAGTTGAAACTACTACAAAACTAAAACTAACTACTATGTACATACAATAAACAAACTAACATTAATCCTATTACAAATAAAGCAAAAGAACAAACCAACTAACTAAGGTAAGTCCAACCTATACTTGATCTTCAATACTCCCCCTAGGTTGGACCATACCAGCTTCAACTTAATTCTCTCTTGAGCTCCAGCCTGATCTCCCCCTTTACCTTCATCTTTTTTGGCTTTCTCTAATTCTTGCTGTTTAGCTCCAGCCTTTTCCACTGCATCATCTGCATCTTTGGCAGTCTCTTCTTCAGCATGTGCACTGCCTTGAAGTAATTGCTTAGTCCAATTCTGCACGTCCATTCTCTTCTCACCAGCTTGAATGACTTTCTTTGTTAGCTCCCTGACTTTAGCTCTAACTCCCCTTGCTTTGTTAGCCACTCTTATAAATAGACTGGCTTCAGTCCTTGTTTTAGCTCCATCTCCTGCTTTAATATGATTTTCACATAGAATTTTAAGGTCTTTATCTCCAAATAAAAACACCTCCATAAGATCAAACAATCTTATCTCCTGATCACTCTTAATCCTTATCACTGCTTCCCCAGTATTAGTGTCATAAAACCATTTGACAAAATCTTTTAGCATTGGGGGAAGTGGATTAGGCACACGTACTCTGTTAACAGTCTTTGCAGGCTTTAATTTTAGCACTATCTTGCCTTTGCCTGTGGCCCAATCCAAGTCCTTCTTGGACCTCCTTCTCTCGGACTTCATGTAACCGAAGGCTTCAAAATTGTCGTGTAACCCCTTCTTAATCTCTTTCTCCAACATCATAGCCCTCTTACTGGCATCAGCATCTATCAATGGGATCTCTGCCAACCTCCTCAAATCCCACCGAGGCAAGGTCTTAAATGCCTTCCTCTTGTTCAGATAATAAATCTTTCGACCTCTTCTTTTAATCATGAACAGTTTTAGCTCAACATTGCATTTCCAGCTTATGATTTTCTTATCAGCATCCTTCTTGCTAGCCTCTTGAATGTTTTGGATCAAGGGAGTTATCTCCTCTGGTTCCTTTTCCTTTTCAAACCAGGCTTCCTGAGCCAGCTCAATCACCTCTCCTTCTGTCGACCCTGTTTGGCCTACATATGTCACTAGCCTTTCGTCCACCACATAATACTCAGGCTCAGAGCTATAATTAACAAGTTGCTCATCAGCTTCTTCTTCTTCATCAACTAGCCTTATTCCAGGCTCTCTTCTTTTCTCTTTATCATACAAGTTCACGTGCACTTCCTCTCCAATCAGATCTTTATCAATATCAAACCTCAAGTTAAATTCTGCCTCAGATAGTTTGACTCCACCAACATCCACCTCTTTCTCAACACCACTTCCTTCAGCACCTACATCAACCTCACCAACCCTTTCACCCACATCATCAGCACCAGCTTCACTGGAGTCAACATCAAACACTGGATCTGTAGCTCAACTCGTGCCCTCTCCTGCCCTTGATGATCCTCCAATATTGAAGAACTCATACTTGGAGGTATAAGTAAGATCTTTCAATTAAGCTTCAGATCTTTGATTTGGCAGGTCGGCAGCTGCATTAAGCTTGTTTAGCTCTTTAAACATAGTTTTTAACAATTCCTGTTGGTCCAACACCATTTTCTTTAAACCTTCAATCACTATATCCTTTGCCTTCTCCCTTATCTCTTGATTCACCAACTTAGTCTTTATCATGCTAAGTTCATTTGCGACTGAAGCACTCACGTTCCTAATCACATCTTGATCCAGCCAGACGTGGCATCTTTCCTACCAGCTTATTCTCTGAATGCCTACTGTCTGTGCTTTGTTCTTCTCTCAGACATATCTGATGGTTCACTTTCCTCAGCCTTTTTCTTACTCCTCTTCTCTTTCTGAATTCTCACCTCCTCAGCCACCTCTTCAACTTCTTCAAAAACATATTTCTTTGCCTTTGCATACCTCTTCCTCTTCTTTATTGCCTCTTCTCTCTTTTCTCTGTTTTCCTCAGAGTTCTTGTTCTCAGTTTCAACTAGCCTTCGAATATAGTTCTACCTCTAGGCTAGATACATATTCTCCCACAGATAAGTGATCTTCCTACCTGAATCCATGTCTAATTGCCGAACAGTCAGCAAATATCCCTGTGTTCATTTGTGCCAGCCTTTTGATTTCACCATGTCTTGGCACGTTTAGAATAAGATCATCAATCAGCATCTTGATAAACCTTGGGTATAGCAACCACTTGTCTTTCTTTAGGGCCATAATATTCTAGGTCATATAGTCAAAGATTAGTTTAGAAATATTGGCCTTTTGACCTCTACAAAAGATGATCATCGCCCTAGCCCAATGAATGTTTAGCCCGTCTGATCCTCCCTTTCTATGATCCAGATACATGATAAAGACGTGGGCTATATATCTCCATTCTTTTGAAAGAAGAGATTTCTTTATTTCCTTTTTTGAACCAAAAGGTGGCCCTTCATATCCTATACTTCTGAATGCCTCCAGAACTTGGACATCAGACAGTACCACTTCTGGTCCATAATCTTCTTCAAGATGAAGTACCCGAGCAATAGTTTCTACAATGATCACTATGTCATGACCCTCAATCCTTGCAACTATCCGGGGTGACACGGTTCCAACATCATGCTTAATTGATCTCCAAAAGTCTCGCACGTGAAGGTCATAGATGGTAGGCATATGTGAAATGACATAAAATATTGGAGATTGCCTCAACCATCTTATACAGTCTCTAAACCCCGCAGCTTTTGGATTCCCATCATCTAAAAGAGCCACAATGTTGAACTTATCGTCAAACTTTAAATTAGTCATGTTAATCTGAAATGAAAAACACAAATAGGTTAGAGAAAAATATACACAATAAGAGACAAAACAAAAATAATGAAAAGTAAGATTTAGCTAGTTTTGCTGGCAGCAAAACTGTAATTTCACTCGACGAAATAGTTAGTTTCACTGTTAGGAAACCATAGATTCGCTGATGATAAAACGTAGATTCGCCGAGTCTAAGATATTGAGTTATGTGCATTAGTTTTTTACTAGTTTTGCTGACAACTAATTTTCTAATTTAGCCTAAGAGAAACTATATTTCACTATTAGTTTCACTTAGGATGAAACTCAGGAAGTCATACCTGGCGAATCTATAGTTTCGCTGAAATTTTCCCAGCGAAACTGTCACTTATGATCGGACAGCACAATGTTACAATTTTGCTCGAAACTGTGAACTTTCGTTCAGTTTCGCTAAAGTATCTCACAGTTTCGCTAAACAAAACTGTGACTTTTCCACTTCAGCAAAACAAGATGAGCTGAGAAATTACCCAAAATCAAATCGATTCAAGCTAAGAACAAAGTCGCCTAACACACCTAAGTATAAAACTACGGGTTATTTCATCAAACAGGAACAATGTAAGATTTAACCGAGGTATTTGCCGAGAGAAACTATAGTTAGGGTAAATTCACACTTATGAGACTCGGATCTCAAACTGTGCAATATATACCACCTAGTTTTGCTGCGAGCGAAACTATAGTTTCGCCCGTGTATGTGAGTTGCTCATAGTTGAGCGTGATTGCTGGCGAAAGTATATTTTCGCTCAGTGAAACTATTGTTTCACCCATAGTTTCGCCCTTTTTTATATTTATACAAGCATTTGTTAAAAATAATTTCCTCACCCCACAATTTCAATTTAAAAGTCAAACAAATAACTAAACGATTATAATATGAATAATTAGAATAAATTAAAAGGAAATAAAATGAAATAAAATATCAAAAAGGATATAGTTTGGATTCTTTTCTTGAAGTTTTTCTGAGAATCAAGTCTTGACGAGATTACTGATAAGTTTGTCCCCTTAAACCCATGCCTTATTCTTTTCAACGAGTGACCTGCAACTGATTTTATCATGTTTTAGTTTCAATTAGAGAAGCTCAAGTAACTTGGTTCCCACAGACATCCGGCAAAGAACTTATCTCGTCATCAAGGTTTATTAAGTGTAATCATTGATTTTGCTTGAGTAGTTCATAATTGACATAGATGCATGCATATGATAGCATTATCTTTTGACGAGACACAATAATAGACAGACTCTAAGATGATATCTCCAGGTCTATACTTACGTATAAAAGAGAAGATGTACATCTTATTCCAAAAGATGGGAGCTTTAGGTCAATGCTTCCGCACAGCAGAGAATATCATCTTAGCGTGTTGATGAGAGCTCCAGGTCAATGCTTCCACATAGTAGAGAATATCATTACTCTAAGTCAATGCTCACGCATAATAGAGGAGATAAACACGCATTTTATTATACCTTATATACAAATTGGTTTAAAAGATGTTAGACCCAATCACAGACTAAGAATAGACTTGAGACAAAAATCATCCACTCTCAACCAAGTTTTGACAAGACTTGTATCTTTGTGCAGACCATGATGTCATGAGAATAATCCTTATTACTGAGTTCTTTGATCTCTAGTTTTAGCTGCACAATCATTGTTTTCTTCATTTTCAGGCTGAGTTTATCATGCATATCCCAACACAAGCCGTTGACCTCTTTTTAACTTCTCTTTCTGGGCTTTCCTGAGAGAACAAAATTGAAAACACTTTAAAAGTATATTCTCCCCCTAAATTTCTATTTACCCTCACGGGGATAGAAATTTATTTTTTGTTTTCCACATATAAAGTAAAACAAATTAAAGAATAAGCTAAAATAAGAAGGAATATGGGATATCAGAAATTATTTGACAAATGTAAAAAAGTAGAAAGAGTTATTTAAGAAAGCATGACATTTAGGAAAAGAGATTTTTCAAGAAAGATATTGAACCCAACATAGAGATCAGTTCATAAAAACGAATTTTGTCAAATGTTTTAGTGAAAAGATCTTCTCTTTGACTTTTAGTGTCGATTGGAATATCAATAAACCCCTTTTCCTGAGCATCTCGGATTGCATGAACCCTTGTTTCAATGTGCTTGGTTCGAGTGTGATGAATTGGATTTTTCATAATATTAATGGCAGCTTCATTATCATAGAAGAGTGGTGTATGATGAAAATTGATGCCATAATCCATCATCTGGTGTTGGATCCAAAGCACTTGGTAGCAGCAGCTTGATGCAGTAACATATTCAGCTTCACCTGTAGATAAAGATACAGTTGTCTGCTTCTTGCGTTGCCATGGAACAAGAAAAACCCCAAGATACAGGCATCCACCGGTGACTGATTTCCTATTCATCTTGCAACCTCCGTGATCACTGTGACCCATATAAGGATTTACCAAGCTTATACACTTTATCTGGAAAATATGGATCCTCTAAATCTGGAGTCTGACGGACATATATCTCCTCATCAATGTTTCCATAGAGAAATGCACACTTTACATCCATTTCAAAGACCTTAAAGTTCTTGTGCGCAGCGTGAGAAAGAAAGATCCTAATAGCTTCATTGCGAGCAACCAGAGCAAATACTTCAGTACAGTCAATACCTTCCTCTTGAGCAAAACCCTAAACAACCAGCCTAGATTTATTTCTGATAATAACTCTCGATCATCTGGTTTGTTTCGGAAGACCCATTTAGTGTTGATGGGAAATTTATTTGGAGGAAGATCGACTAGTTATCAAACTTTCAATTTCCAGAATTACTGAAGCTACATTTGCATGGATTCAACCCAGCTTGGGTCCTGAAGTGCTGGTGTGATATTTTTAGGTACAATTTGAGATAAGAAACATGCATAGAGCCATTCATTTATCAGTCTAGATTGGCTCCGTGTCCTCACTCAATCAGTAATAGAACCAATGATGTAGTCGTGTGGGTGGTCCTTTAGGGTTTTGAAATTGGAGTTAAGGGTTAATAGGTTTGAATGAGTTGAGGATTCAGTTTGGGATGGTTGGGAAGGAGAAGATGGTTGTGATTGAGGAATTGGTTGTGGTGTAGGTATGGGTGGGATATCAAATAGAGATGGAGGATAAATTGGTGGTTGTGGTTGAGGTTCAGGTTGTGGGGGTGGATGTGGTTATTGTTGTGGTTCAGATGGAGGAAAGATTTGCATACTCGTTTGAGGAACAACATCATCGTTAAAAATTGGAAGATTGAATGATTTGAAGACAGTGTTAGAGTCATAAAACCATTCTGGGTCTGACCCCATGTTTGGTGAATTTGACTCTTACCAATCAACATAGAAGGATTCCTGCATAATGCATGTCCTTTTATTGTACACACGATACGCCTTTTGTGAGGAAGAGTAGCCAACGAAGAAACATTCGTCAGAAATAGCACCAAACTTTGACTTTTGTGCTTGCATATTTAGCAAGTGCAAGAGTAACCAAATGGACGAAAGAAGTCAATCAAGGGTTTCCATTTATGAAGAAGCTCATATGAAGTCTTCATCTTGTCTTTTATGATAAGCACCCTGTTTAGTACATAAGATGCACAATTTACTGCTTCCGCCCAGAAAATAATTGGAAGCTTTGACTCAATCAGCATAGTTCTTGCTGCTTCGATAAGCGTCCGATTCTTTCTTTCAGCGACACGGTTTTATTGAGGTGTCCTCGCAGCACTAAACTATCTGATAATGCCTTTGCTTGCACAGAATGAGTCAAAGATGTGATTTCTGAATTTGGTTTCATTGGCGCTTCTGATGCCTATAACCTTCCGTTTGATGATGGTTTCAACTGACAGGATAAGCTTCTGCAACCCTTCTACGGTGTCACCTTTATTTATGAGAAATCTTACACAAGAATATCTAGAAAAATCATCTATAACAACCAAATAATAAGATTTCTTAGAGATAGATTTAACACTTATGGGACCAAATAAATCAATATGTAACAATTCAAGGGGATGTGAAATGGTATTTTCAAGCTTAAGCTTGTGTGGTTTTTGTACTGCTTTCCTTTAGCACAAGCCATGCACTTTTCTACCACTGAAAAATCTTTGAGTGGTAGCCCCCTGACAAGATTGTTTTTAACTAACTTATTTATTATTTTAATGTTAACATGTCCTAAACGTCTATGCCACAAAAAGGATTCGGATGATGACGCCTTTGAAAGAAGACATATCACAGTTGAGACAGATTCTGTTGATCCCATATCCAATAGGTATGTATCATTCCTTCTTGGAGCTTGCATGATTATTAAATTCTCTGGAATAGTGAACTCGGGTTTCAGGAATAAGCATTCATTGGACAAAAACAATACTGGATTGTCTTTATCACATATTTGTGATACACTCAATAAGTTGAATGTTATTTCTAGAACATAGTTCACTTTCTCCAGAGTCAATGAACCATTTGAGAATTCTCCCTGACCAATCATCTTCCCACCCTTCATGTCTCTAGCAAATGCAACATATCCTCTATTTATTATTCTATAGATAGTGAGAAGATCCTTTAACCTGGTCATATGCCTGGAACATCCTCTATCAACATGCCATAAGCTATTGACAACTTTTCTTAAATGATCCTGACATTAGAACACAATGATCATTAGGTTTTGGAAATAGGAACCCACGTTTTGACTAACTTGGGTCTTGAATCATAAGAATTTTTACAAAAGAAATTATTCATAAAGTGATTTAATCTACTTCCCAAAGAGCGAATATGTATATTTTTATCAACATATTTAGGATATTTTTTAATCACATGATCATCCTTCCCACATTTAAAGCAATGGGATTTCAAACCTTTCTTTTTGTAGTTAGCAACAAGATTGTGATCAACTACAATATCTTCCTCAGAATCAGTCATATGTGAATCAGAATTGCTGCATGCTTCATATGATGTTTTTACATTTTCTTTTGAGACCTTAATTTTAACAGATTCTAATTCATTTTCATTAATGATTTTAATTTCTGAGCAAGAAGTTCTTGTTTCTTTCGGTTTAGAAATCCGAATTGGAGTAAAAGATGGGATAGGATGAGAGCGGAACTTCTCAAAACAGTTCGAGTCGGTAAGTCTTACTGAAGCTTCATATAAACATTCATCATTTTCATTAACACAAGATTGATAACATTTTGAAATGAGCTAGAAACATCTGATGATGAATAATGTTGATACATATTGATGTACCTAGTTTATGTTCTTAAATGTAAAAGTCTTTCATGTCTTACACATGTGTAATCCAATGTAATGAATTGATTGAATGATATATAAAATGCATTGTGATGTTTGTATGTGATTGATTATGTCATGTTATATTTATATTGAATGTGATTCACATATATGAACTAAATATATAGGTTTGATGTAGGTTTTACATAGTTCTAAGTCAATAAGAACTTAGAAATATGTTTAACTTAGTCATGTGGACATTCATGCTAATGGACCATACTTATAACCCATACGCATAAATGAACCATGCTTATGGATTAGTCGCACGACTAAACCAGGTGACTGGATCAGTCGTATGCTTGAGACATAAGATTTGTTCAATCGCGCGACTGAACCTTCAGTCGTGCGTATGACTCAATCGCATGCTTCAATCACACGACTAAACCATGCTAATAGTTCAGTCGTACGAATGAACACTGATAACCTATAAATACCACATAATTTGTGGAAAAACATAACACTTCGATATACTTCATAATACTTCGTACCCTAGCCGTCCAGAGCGTCCCAAGTCGTAAATTCAAGTTCATAGTTCATTCCTGATTGATTCCAATCCGTTCTTAACGTTTGTTTCATCGTAAGATCGATCAGGTTATTTATTCTCACTGATTAGATCGCCAATCAAATAGAATTTCGCACTATTTGATTTGGTTTCATGTAGAATCCGTTAGTACTCTGTACGTACACGGTCCTAAAAACTGGTATCAGAGCTTAGGCTTGTGATTTTGCGTGGATTCAATCGGTTTTGGTGTCTAAACTAACGTTTTCATTCAAAAGATACACTTTTTCGCTTCAAAACTTGTTTTTGACGAGTCTCTGTGTCAAAAGTTTCGAACTTTTCCTATACGGCGGTTTAGGGTTCGTGAAAATTCGTAATTTTGAGTCAAGTGTTCTAAAAATTTGATTTTTCCCGCAACAGCAGCTTCAGTCACACGATTGGCCCAATCGCACGACTGAATTCCATTTGCATAGGTCAATCGCATGACTGGACTCGTTTACACAGTTCATTCGCACGATTGAAGTATTTCATATGGTTGACCTCGTTCGTCCTATCCATTCGCACGACTGAATCCAATCGGATGATTGAAGCCATTCGCATCCTTCAATCGCACGGTTGAACCAGTCGGCTTGTCCAATCGCATAAGTCAATCTGTCATGTTTTTCATTCACCGAGTTTAAATAAATGGAAGATCAGTTCTCTGCTTTTACTGCTGGAAAGGACTCTCGCATCCAGAATCTTCTACTTCTGGAAAGTGAGATCGGGAACCACAACAAACCGCCAAAGCTGTTAACATTGGATGAATACCCACAGTGGAAACAATGGTTTGAAATCTACCTAAATGGAGTTGACCCCAATCTATGAATGTCTATTGAGACTGGTTATGTGACACCAGTCAGTGCTAATGGGGTAAAGCTGACTTTGGGTGGAATGAGTGAATCTCATAAGACTATGCATAATGCTGAAAAGAAAGCATATGCCTTGTTGACTTGGTCTATTTCTAAGGATATATTTCATCAATTTTCTGAGAACAAGTAGTTAAAGAAACTATGGGAGGCCTTGGAAAAGAGATACGAAGGCAATGCAACTCTGAAAGCACTGAAGGCAAAAGCTCTTAAAAACGAATTCGACAATTTCTCACCAATTGGAAAAGAGAGCTTGGACGATATCATCGACAGTTTCTATCATCTGATGAGTGAGTTGCACACTCATGGCGTGACCACATCCATGGAAGATAAAGTCTCTAGCTTTGCAGATGGTCTGCCAGACAAATGGGATCCATTTGTGTCTAATTTGAGGCAAAACGCATTCTTGCCACTTTAGACATAAACGATTTCATTCTGAAGTTAAGGAAGGAAGAGCTGTGTCAGAAATACAAGTCAAAGAAGGGATCCTATGCTCAGAATCCTGCATTATACAACTCAGTTCCAACTCCTTCTACATTAGACGCACCGCTTCAAATGGCGTTTGTGTCTAACTCTTCTGCACCTTCTCAAAGCAACTCATCAGGAACCGAAACGTCAGGGTCAACTAGCACCCAATATATTGTTCTTGAGGCAATTACTACCAAGTTAAAGACCGAGAATCTCGGAAATGTCATCGTGGAAGTAGCTAAAGAACATATGGATCTTCTAGCTACCGTTGTTCAATCTTATGATGGGTTAGTTGATGGTAAGATTGGGAACTGTCATCTTGCTGACGAGGACAACAAGCAAGTTGATGAAATTGAGCTGGAACGCATGGATATAATGTGGGCATTAGCTAGTGCTGTTAGAAGAGCCAAGAAATTTGTCAAGAAGACGAGGCAGAATTTGGTTGCAACTAAAGACACTACATTTGGTTTCGACAAAACCAAGGTCACGTGCTTCAATTGTGGAGAGAAGGGGCACTTCAAACGTGAGTGCACAAAGCCAAAGAAGACTGGGAATGGAAATCCTTTTCCCTCGTTCAACCGTCAAGAAAAGGAGAAGGTTGGATCATCATCAAGTAAAGATTCTAAAGCTTTGGTTGCACAAGGTGATGAAGGACAAGACTGGTCCTTCCGA
>BJCN01313241.1:0-13688 GCA_018326445.1 Flaveria brownii
AACTTTGTTTATTCAGCAGATAAACATGAAATCATATCATCAAATCCATCTGTATCATCTGAGTTTTCACACAATTTTTGAAAAATAGACCCACAATGTTCTTTGCTTGATTTTGTGAGATGTCACATTATGGTTTTTAACCATAAACATAATTTAAAAAAAAAGTCTCCTCAAAAAATATATTCTTCCAAAAATATACAAAAATCCTTTTAAAAACAATCAACACACTAATAAAGCAAAATAAAAAAGTAAAATCATTCCACATACCACTCTATTTAGACTGATAACACTTGAATAATCTTTTCGTTGTAGCCTTATACACGTGTTTCTCGGTTATTAAGACGGATGAATATGGGTACCCGTACATGCCTCGTCACCTACATTATTGAAGCAATCTTTAAAACCCTATATCATTGTTGGTTGGCATTGGGTCCATCCATCAATTCACTATCTCACCCATTGTCGTCTCCTCTCCATTTCTTCACTAAATTTCGGACCACATCTTCTGCACATCTCCCAATTATCCTACCAAATTCAGCAACATTCAAAGCAAACACATGTTTATCTGTATGTTTGTTGATGAACAGGTTTTCAATCGGCTACAACGGTTGCTAACTGCTAAGTGATTTGATCTCTGATTCTTCGTGTAATGGAGTAATTAGGTACTGGATTAAGCATGTTTTTATGCGTTTTTTCACGTGTATGTGAAATTGTGAATGATTTCGTAGATTTGAGCTACCGCATCACTCTTATCTGTGATTCTGTACTATTTTTGCTCTGATTTATTGTTGATGAACAGGTTTACGATCGATTACAACTGTTGCAAGTGATTTCAGCTTCGATTTCTCGTTAGGTTTGATTTCGTCTACTTCGTCAAGTATCGTACCCAATTAAGCGAGTTTTTATGCATTTTTTTCATGTATATGTGAATGATTTCATAAATTTGAGCTACGTCGTCACTTTCTCTGTAATTTTGCACTAATTTTACTCCGGAATTCTGTTGATGAACAGGTTTCGATCGGATACAACGGTTTCTAAGTGATTTCAGCGTCGATTCTTCGTTTAACAGAGTAAGCACTTTTCGAGTGAAGTACTAATTTATTTCGTTTTTTTTATTATATAGACTTGAATTTTCTTCGGATTTGCAATACTGTATCACTTGATCTTCACAAATTACAGTAAATTCGGTTGATGTCTAGGTTTTTCATTCGGTTTGGTTGTTTTCAAGTTAGTTCAGTTCGTATGTGTGTCAACAAGAAATTTAACTATTTTCAAGCTATGGAAACCTCGAATCCGTTTAAACCAAGGGCGTTTCTACAATATAAACAACTAAACAACCACTTTAGCCCTCAAATTTTAAGGGCCCCAAATTTAAAAAAAAAATTACTTTTATCTATATTCTAACTAAAATACATGTGATAATCCAATAAGTATTTGTGAATTTAAAAATAAATAAGAAGGATAACAAAATGGCACACTTACAAAACTTGGTTCATCCAAAAATCACTTAATACACTATTAAGCTTTAGAAGCATCTTTTCTTTATGCCCAAACTCCCTGGTTAAACCCTGGAATTTTAGCATTGAATTTGGAACACAGGCCAAACTACGCTCCTAGGCTCCCCTCTTCGAGGTTGATTCCCCAAGATCAAATGACAAGGAGTTTTAATTTATACTCAATCCCTTCAATCTAGTATTGTTTTTTGCCAATTTAATAATTGTTGGTTGTTTTAACTTTACATTTACAATTAAGTTTTCTCTTTATTTTAATTGGTTGTTTTTTATCATCTAATCTTTTCTTTTGCAATTGATTTTGTTCCAGTAAATTAAGTTGTATTTTAGTCTAAGTTGTTTTCTACCAAACTTGTTATAAAAACACCCACAACCGATCAAGAACGATCTAACTCAAGATCTATTAAGAACAATTTGAACATGAAGAACTCAATTGATTATTATTTTCTTTTATCGATACATTTGCAGATATATATACATCCCCAATTTGAATCTAACTAACCATAACAACCGCAATAGAAAAGTTGACAAAACAACCCTTACAAAATACAAACTTGTCAATTTGTACCTAAAACGTCTAAACAATAGTCATACGCCTAAGAATAGGGTAATGACAAAAACAGTCCCTGTACTTCTAAAGAAGCAATTAAGACTTTTACCCTTTTATCCAACAAAACTATAAATAAATTTGTTTATGTCGTCAATTCGAGTCAAATGTCTTTATGAGTAATATATAGACGAGGGCCCCAATATTTTGTTTCGCTTTAGGCCTCCAAATATGTGAAGCTGGCTTTGGTTTAAACGAGTGATTTTGAAGTTACAGATGCTGAGAATTTTTATTTGGTTTGATTATTATGAAGTTAGTTCATATCAGATTACTGTAAAACAAGTTAGTTTCATTCGATCTGCTTGCTTCATAAAATGGTGATTAGGATTTATCATGACCAACTTAATGAGTGAGTTATCTGATCTGATTCTGTAACTTATGTTACCGACTTGCAGAGTGGATAATGGCTCAGATACTACTCCATGGTACTCTTCATGTGACGATCTATGAAGTCGATAAGATTTATTCTGATGGCGGTGGCAACATATTCCGGAAGGTATACCATATGTTTTCTCACCAAGATCAAATTACAAATTCATTGTTTTGGTGATTCACAATTTTGACCTATGTTGATAGTCTAAACGACGGTGTTAGATTTGGGGTGAATTGGTTCGGGTCATAAACGATTGACACGTTAGTGTTACGATTAAAAATGTGTCTAAACTGGTTTAACTTGGCATAGCTTGTACATGACACGTGTAACATGTTTAACTAATCACTAAATGGGTTAATAGGCCACGTTCTTAAATCAAAGTAACATAGTTACATATATAAATTCCATCCCCTAAGATAGAGGTGAGTTTTGTCCTCATCACACCCTCTCTAGATCCTACTTATAGTTCTAGTGTGAATAAAATTAAATCAATAATTGTGTTAAACATGTTGTGGGGTTCTTGTTTTTTAGATGCTTATAGTTATCATTTTAAGCGGGTCATATCATGTCATTTGTATTATTAAATTGGTTATAAATTTTTATTGTGTTAATTTGTATTGTCATGTAACTCGTTTATTAAACTAGTCGTGTTAGTGTTCAAGTAAATGACACATTTAGTTGAACTTATTTTGTTTGGGTTTTATAGTCGTGTTAAATATGTCGTGTCGAACACACGTGTTGCCAGATCTACTCTTTTTCTTCTTATTCTGTCTTGTGAATTTTATTATGTTAAGCCTACAGCTTGCAATCCTCTTAAGTAACATAAGATATAGTAACTATAATCATAGAGTTTTTCATTATTGTCAATTTTTCTTGCAGATTGTGGCTAACATTGAGGAGACTGTTGGATTGGGAAAAGGAACTCCCAAAATTTATGCATCAATCGATCTTGAAAAAGCACGAGTCGGGCGAACTAGAATGATTGAAGATGAGCCTCAAAACCCGAGGTGGTATGAGTCTTTCCACATTTACTGTGCTCACTCAGCTTCTAATGTCATCTTCACAGTCAAAGATGATAACCCCATCGGTGCAACCTTAATTGGGCGGGCTTATATTCCCGTTGAAGAACTCTTAGATGGTGAGGAAACAGAGAGATGGGTCGAGATTTTAGACGAAGATAAGAATCCTATTAAAGCAGGTTCTAAAATCCATGTGAAGCTACAATACTTTGATGTTACACAGGACCGTAGTTGGGCCCGTGGAGTTAGAAGTGCTAAATACCCCGGAGTCCCGTACACGTTCTTTGCTCAAAGACGTGGATGTCGGGTTTCATTATATCAAGACGCTCATGTCCCCGACAAATTCATTCCCAAGATACCCCTTGCTAACGGGGAATATTACGAGCCACATAGATGCTGGGAGGATATATTCGATGCAATAACTAATGCGAAGCACTTCATTTATATCACGGGGTGGTCGGTTTACACTGAGATAACTTTGATCAGAGATTCAAGACGACAGAAGCCGGGAGGTGATGCTACACTTGGTGAGCTTTTGAAACAGAAAGCAAGTGAAGGTGTTCGGGTTCTTATGCTAGTTTGGGATGATAGAACATCTGTGGACATACTAAAAAAAGACGGATTAATGGCCACACATGATGAAGATACCGAAAACTATTTCAGAGATACTGATGTTCATTGTGTTTTATGCCCCCGCAACCCTGATGATGGCGGGAGTTTCATTCAAGACCTTCAAATATCCACCATGTTCACTCACCACCAGAAAATTGTAGTGGTGGATGCTGCAATGCCTAGTGGTGAATCCACCAACCGTCGTGTGGTGAGCTTTGTTGGCGGGATTGATCTCTGTGATGGGAGGTATGATTCCCCATTTCATTCGCTTTTCAGAACACTTGATTCTGCCCACCACGATGATTTCCACCAGCCAAACTACACGGGTGCTTCCATAACCAAGGGCGGGCCAAGGGAACCATGGCATGACATACATAGTCGACTTGAAGGACCGGTTGCTTGGGACGTTTTGTTCAATTTTGAACAAAGGTGGAGAAAACAAGGTGGGAAAGACATTCTTCTTAACTTAAGAGAACTTAGTGACATCATAACACCACCGTCTCCCATCACGTTTCCAGATGACCAAGAAACATGGAACGTTCAAGTGTTCCGGTCAATTGACGGTGGGGCCGCTTTTGGGTTCCCGGATAAACCAGAAGATGCAGCTAAGGCGGGTCTAGTCAGTGGGAAAGATAACATAATTGATAGAAGCATACAAGATGCTTATATTCATGCTATACGTAGAGCTAAACGTTTTATTTATATTGAAAACCAGTATTTCCTTGGAAGCTCGTATGCATGGGAGTTTGACGATGTTAAAGGCGAAGATGTTGGTGCTTTGCATCTTATCCCAAAAGAACTTTCTCTAAAAATTGTTAGTAAGATTAAAGCCCATGAAAAGTTCACTGTTTATATTGTGGTACCAATGTGGCCTGAAGGGATACCCGAGAGTGCATCGGTTCAAGCGATATTGGATTGGCAAAGGAGGACTATGGAGATGATGTATAAGGACATTGTTCAGGCTCTTCGGGCTGAGGGGCTTGAGGAAAGCCCGAGAGATTATCTCACGTTCTTTTGCCTTGGGAACCGTGAGGTGAAGAAGAGCGGAGAATATGAACCTTCTGAGCGACCTGATCCTGATTCGGATTATATGAAAGCACAAGAGGCTCGACGATTCATGATCTATGTACATGCCAAAATGATGATTGGTAAGTATATTCAGTCTTATTATGATGTGTTAAAATTAGCTCAAATTAGCTTTCATGGAAGCTATGTCAAATGGTTACAATGTGTAAAAATGTATTTAAATGCTTATAACCTCTTAAATTATTTTAGTTAAAAACTTAGATTATTACCTTCATTGATATAGTTTCTAAACAAATTTACTACACAGGATGTTTCGTCAATCTAGTCCCTCCACCCATATTTAGTCATACTTTAAGTTACTGATCATTTGACCCACACCCGTTTTGACTCCAACTCATTTAACCCTATCAGTTATAACATGTTACCTGATCCATGACTCTTGTGTAGAAAAAACCTATAACTTTTCTTATTTTGGAGTCTTAGATATGATATTTATGACCCGTTTGAATTTGCACTATGAAACTGATTATCTGATTATGGTGACTTCATGTCACGAAAGTCGGTTTTCATTGCCACTTTTTAGTGCTCACGTTAATAGATTTTAGTTCTGGTTATTTAAATATATGGTTTCATAGTAGATCCAACAAAACTGATTATTTACTATTTAACCATTTCCTTGAACTAATTTCGCCTGCCATGAAATTATTATTTTTGATCCTTTTTTTTAATAATTTGATCTAAATTTGCCGAATGCAGTTGATGATGAATACATAATAGTCGGATCTGCAAACATCAACCAACGATCCATGGATGGTGCAAGGGACTCTGAGATAGCCATGGGTGCGTACCAACCATACCATCTATCAACCCGCAATGAACCTGCAAGGGGTCAGGTTCATGGGTTCCGTATGGCTCTATGGTATGAACACCTAGGCATGCTAGATGACACCTTCCAACTCCCAGAAAGCACTGAATGTGTCCGTAAGGTTAACCAGATTGCCGACAAATACTGGGACCTTTACGCCAGTGAGAATCTTGAACAAGACTTGCCCGGTCACTTGCTTCGTTACCCGATTGGGATTGCTAGTGAAGGTAACGTGACCGAACTACCTGGAACCGAGTATTTCCCTGATACGAATGCTCGGGTTCTTGGTGCTAAATCTGATTACCTTCCTCCAATTCTTACATCATAAGAAGGTAAAATGGTTTGAAATTAGTATGCTTGCTTTTTATTAAAGCTGTGTTTGTGGTTGGCATAATAAGGTATCTGTGGTGTTATTGTTGGGATTGTCAGTATGTTATGTTCTAGAGTTGGGAGTTTTTAAGAATTTATTCATGATCTTATGTATGTGTAATGTAGACTTGTTTTTAACTATGCGGTGTTTTGTTACCTTACTTTGTCGATTAGTACTTTTTTTTTTTACTATTTAACTTGTTGCGTACCGTTGTAGACTTATACTTTACTATAATTGCCTTCAGAAGTGGGGATATTAATATGGGTGAAGTTATTCTACAAAGTGTATTTTTGCTATAAAGTGTGAGAATACACAATGAGACTAAAAAAGTCATAAAAAAATTTAATATCTCACAATCTAAATCGAATTTTAAAAAAGTAGTTTGGAGCCTCTGTTCCTATTGTTGTCCTCTTTCAGAAAAAAAAATAAAAAAAATAAAAAAAAATCATTGTCTTTATATAACACAATGACGTCATTGTGTCTTTTATATTGACACAATGACGTCATTGTGTCTTTCATAATGATACAATGAAGTCATTGTGACTTTCATAAATGACACAATAAAAAAACGTTAATTTTTTTATTTTTTTTAATTTTTCGTTTATTTTTTTCTTAGTGAGGACGATTAATGGAACAAAAGTTCCGAATTATTTTTTTGAAATTCGATTTAGATTGTGAGATATAATTTTTTGTGTCTATTTTTGACTTATTATGTTTTCTCACACTTTGTAGTAAAAATACACTTTGTATTTGAACCTTTTTCTATTAATATATCTAATATGAGTGAATTAAAGTAGGTGTCGGTAGAAAAATAACAGGATAATGGGCATGTACTCGGGTACTAGCTTGAAAAAAGTGGATGAGTGGGTTCTGATGATTAATACAGTTCTGTGAAGTATATGTTTCATGTTGAGAAAGTTGAGTGAAGTAATTTTAGTGGAATGTGTTGGGTGGAACGTGTTGAATTGAGATTGGAATTCTATATTTTCAATTGGATTTGAAACTATAGATCCGGAACTTAAAGAAATTTTAATATATTAAAGTAATTTAAAATCTAATTGTATTTAGTGACGAAAACACTGCAATGGATTTTGAATTTATCCTCCATCGTAAAACATCATCTTTATGACTATCAATCATCGTCGCTACATGCCGACCACGGACGACCGTCGACAGCGGTCGTTGCCGACAATTGACCACGGCCAACAACCACGTCTTTTTAAATATCTTATTTAAACGAACTTTTTTCTTAAATAGAAAATTTTCTAAAATAAATATAATTTAAAAACCAGAGTTTCTAACAACAATATTTTTCTAAAAATGAAGTTTTTGCATAGCAATTTTCTGAAAGATGAATTAATATTTATAAAATAAAAATAATTAAAAACCATTTATAAGCAATTACTAATCAAAAGTCTCAAAGGAACCAAGAGGTTCAAAGAACAATATCCTTTTATTCAAACTCAATCAAAAAACTAATAACATATGCTAATCTAACCTTAATATTTATACTAAATGTAAATACTTAAAAATAATGACAAACTAAAATAAAAGATAAACTAAATAAAAAAGACAATTAAAAAATAAATATTATTTAAACTATAAATTATTTTCAATCTGGATTCTATTAGATCCCACTCAAAAATAGATTCAACTTTTGGATGATCCCCCCTCAAAGAGATTATATTATATTAATCTAGAAACTAAAAGAATATTTCTATAGAAAATGACATGTTATTTAAAAATAGACTATTTTTAGTATGAAATGTAAAAGAAATGTGGTTTTTTAAATGAAAGTTTTAATTTATAAACTTTTATCTTTAAAATATTTATTTATACATAATTATAATCATATTTTATCTTAAAATAACGTTTTATAATTACTGGCTATTCAATAATAAATCTTTTATCTTTTTATTATTCAATCATATTTAATTATATTCCATTCAAACGTAAAAAAAAAACTTAAAGGAAATTGCTTTATTTAAAAAAACAAATTTACATAATAAACTTTAGTATAAGTATAGAATACAAAATAACTTTTGCATACCAGACATTTATTATATTTTGTTTGTTAATCACAAATTTTCTATGTTAGCCTTAATTAATGTTTTTGTCTAATTAATTTTTTGTTTGTAATATCATACATCATTAGATTCTAATTAAATAATCGTATTGTGATTTTCTAGTCTATAACATGCAAGCTGCATTTTCTCCACTCACACTATCTAGCATAGTATTAATATGTCACATAAGTTATCTGTTAATAATCCAATATAATATTATCCAATAAACTAACAAACAATCCACAACAAAGCTAATGAATGTTTATGTGACTTCAACGTCATGGCCAATACCAACTCGATCATGGTTTGTATGATAAGCCTTTTGACCATTTTTATAACTTTTCTTGTATATTATTCAAATCTTTTTTTCAATAGTTTAGTGACCCAATGCTTGTTTACAACTTTAGATGATAACCACTTGACCCTTGTTCTATACGTTTTATTACATCCATCGATTAGAGGCACACATATAAATAACAAATTTTGCATTTCGCCGGAAAATCATCACACAACAACAAATTAGGGCTTCGAATCCTCTTCGTTTCATCATCCAGTCATTCAAATTTACACCAGAAACGAAGGAAAAGACCAAATGTTTGCCCCTTGCAGGTAAATGCATATATTTCTATATAATTGTGAATGAATTTAGCAATGCAAGTATTTTTGTAAGGTTTACCTAATTTGATTTGGTTATTGATGTTATATAACCATCGGAAATCAGGATTTTGTGATATTTGATTTGGTGGTGAATCAAATCGATGTTTCTGGTTGGAACGCTGCTTCGTTTTGGATTCGTAACTGCTTGGATCTTTCACCTTGTTGCCTGTATGGGGTATGTGTTTTAATTCTATTAGTTTCCTGTGTTTTTGAGGTTGTTGTTGTTAGTAGTTAGGTTTTGGATGTATGATAATATGATTCTATATGTTTTGTTGAAATTGTGATCGAATCGTTACGATTATTATTGTTATGTGTTTAATTGGTAGGGGCATGTTAAACAGCCTAGATTCAAAGGAGAAGATGGATTGTTGTTATCACAGAATCAGTTTTAATTAGAGAATCATGAGAACCACATAACACATTTATACATAGTGTGGAAAAGATCTATAGGGAGAGAAAGGGATGGGAGTAGGTGGTTACATAACTAATGAACGATTCTCGTGATTGTGATCATTTGATGGTCATTGTACATGTAAATTCTTGATAAATGTTCAGAAATTGTCAATGCTTAAATTGATGATCACAGTTCCAAACTTTATAAGTACATCAATGCACCATCTTCTGTTACAGCTGATAATCTGATATAAATGGTTTTTCTGATTATTGGCTTTATGAGATGAGCTTATAGATTCCAAACTGATTAGCAAAAAAGTATGCATGTTCTGGTATATTATATTATCACTATTACCATATCCAATTGTTTGCAGCATATCACTTCACTGAATGTGATTTCTTACAGAATTAAGATAACTTGTAACAGAGCAGTGGCTGTTTTGGATGTGATGCAAAGAACAAACTGATGAAAAGTAAAGAAAGTCAACCTCACCAATGTACTGGGGAGGGCGATGAGAAAAATAGTAGGCATGACATGGACAATAATGCAGTTTGCATATCCTCGATCAACACACCAGATTCGACTCTTGATTCTCATGTCTCTAGGAACAAATCCCAGGACTTCATAAACCATGGCAAGCTTTTCCAGCTGTTACTTTCTTGTTATGTAGCTTTGGTGTGTGGGTGGGTGGGTGAGAGAGATGTCAACTTGGGTGGATTAGGCAGGTTGACTAACGGGTAAAACTAGGTTCGGGTTGAAGTTGGTCGAGTCTGTGTTATGAGGTGGCAAAATGGCTTGTCTTTGTGTGTGTATAAGATGGCCAAATGGGTGGGTTGTGCTGTCTGGGTAACTAGTCAGAACATGTCTGGGTTTAAACTGTTTGATTTCCTTGGGTTGACCTGGAACACTTTTTGTCTAGCTCTTTTATATCTTTATTTTTATAACTAGCAAGTGTTATTCCAAACAAAATTACAAAAATTTATTATTCCAAATTGAATAATATGATTCAGAAGTTTCACGCTTGCAAGCCATTTGAACCACTATAACCCATTTGACCAGTTTCTTCTTAAGCAACTTTTTAATTTGGTCCGATTGAAATAAAAGCATAACATGAAAATGCTCCATAATCTATTAAAAAGGTCGAAAGTGCCACCTCTAAGTTTAGCCTATTATTTGAGTTTTTCTTGTTATTATCTTGTGATTTTTCTTTCTTTTTAAGTTATATAATGGCAGCAGTGACTTTGATATGTAGGTTTTCTTCTCTGGGATCAAATTAGGCAGCAGTGGGTTGGAAAGAAAAGAAAATCCCAACAAACAGACCAGAATCGTGAACCTAGATTGAGGTGACATTTTATTTTGACTTACCAAATATACACACACAAAAAAAAATAATAATAATAATAAATAAAAATAATAATAATTGCGAGAAACAAACTTGAAAAAGTAGACATACTTCTTAAAAACGAGTTGGGTTGCATTCGCAACACCCTTTTGTCCATCTTAGAAAAAAGTTACTATATCATCACTGTACTTGATAGGATTATATATACGATAACACTAGTAAAATAACAATACAGTAATACTTTCAATAAAACGATTTAGGATCTTGTAATCGATACACTTTGGTGATATTCAACCGGGTGTTTTCTATAATAAAGTTTAAGTTTTACTTTTTGACCTTATAACCCAAATTGATCAATTTTTATCTATAAAGGGGTGAAATTTGCCATGTAACTTAAGTAGGGGGGCAATTTACCCATATAACTGTGAATTTGTAGATCCCAGTTTGCTTTATCTGTACGCGTCACAAAGGGTATAATCAAAATGGTAAGTGTAAAAGGAAACGGGTTGAGTGTGGATCAAACAGGTCAAAAGTTGGCCAACTTGTAAATATAATCCTCAAAACCTCTTAATCATTTCTTTAAATCAGTAGATAAATATCAAAACAATGTAACTTCTGTATTTACCACCATAATTATCTATAAAAATATTTTTCCCCCACAAAAGATGTTTCTAGTCCATCCGACCAACTCACAAGTCACACCACAAAGTTACTTGTTTTGATTGGATATCCGACCCGTTTGACCTGCCCATTTAGCTAGTTATCCCCCTCTAAACATGAACACAAACATCTGCAAATTAGTTTTTGGAACATTCCAACAACATATATTCGAGATCAAGTTAGAGGAACCACGTGGGGTTCATTTTCTCGGTTTGTTGTATGCTTTTGCAGTCGGAGTGCAACGTATGATAATTTGCTTGGTAGCAACAAGCCATTTGCCAAGCCTGTTCCTCTATCCGTAAGTCGTTATCTGTTTTGTTGCACCAATTTTTATTTGTTATTTTTCAGTTTTGTTTAATTAAATGTAGTTGAAAATGGCAGGAAATGGTAGATTTTTTGGTGGATGTGTGGGAGAAGGAAGGGATGTATGATTGATTGAAAACTATAATCTGAGTATGTGGTCTAACAAATTATACATATTTAAGCCGTGATCATGTGGATATAGTGTTTAACTGTAACTATATTGTCTCACCTAGGAATATTGCTTCACTTCTGTAAAAAATTTTCTTGTTAAACTTAAAGAGTAATCAACACATAAACACATGATTAATTTGGTCTGGTGGTTGTTAATCAATTCATCTTCCATTCACTCATGGTGTCGAGATAAAAAATTATCTACATTGAGGCAGTGATCATTTTTAGCGATCCTCTTTTGAACATCTTACTAAGATGATAGTGATAATCACTTCAACTACCCAAGTGATCTCACTAACCTAATAGTAATTACCATTACAATCATTTCATTAAGTAATTACACTGATCACCCTTGCACATTTTCTTTAATTTTGGTAGAGTTAGCTTCTGTCAAATTTATACGAGCGCTAAATAAGAATGTTATTATAATAAAACTTAAAAACCTCTCTTGTACCTCTATGATCTTTCTACATATGACAATTGTATAAGAGCTTAAGGTCATTTAGGATATGTTTAATACTGTGCTGTTTTTGTTTTGCAAAAATCAAGATGAATAACTAACAAAAGTCATAATTCCCAAATTTTCAACCCAAAATGAGATCAATTACTAAAATCAAGTTGCATACAAAATCCGATAAAAGCTTAAAAAATAAACCATAAAACTAAAGTGACACTACAAGAAATCTAACCTTAAAATTTATGAAGGACTAAATAGCTTCTTTTTAAAAGCAAGAGGTCTTTTAATTATCCCTTCACTTTAAAGGCTATAAGTATGAGTTCTTAAAATTAAAATTATACTTGTAAGTTTTAGTATCTAATAAAGTTCGAGTACGTTTATATGGGTTTTATGTTAAATTATGTAAGTTGAAATATATTCGAGGAAGGAGATATAACATTCTAGCCACCTTTTCAATTATTTAATAAAAAACTAATATAGTTATAGAAGGAGGTAGAGTTTTCATGTTTGCAAAGACAAAACATGAAACTTCTCATATCTTCTTCCTTTCTCCTTTCCAACCTTTAATTATTCTTCACCAACATTTAGTTAAAGGCATACTAACCTTCTTTAAACTCACCACCACCACCACAACCACCATCGCCACCGTAAACACACATACAATGGCCATGCGACGTTTGATCATCAACAACCTCACTCACTCTCAACGATCACCTCTCCAACCACCAACATGGACCTCTCAACTCCTCCATCGTTTCTCCTCCGCCACTGACCTCCACGAAAAGCCCGAAACCAAAGAGGTTTCCGTCTCCGATTCTACTAAGAAACCGAGATCCGTTTCTCCACGTAGGCGTCGCCGGAGATCACTTTGGTCCCCGGAGAACACTAATCAAAACTTCCCTCCTCTCTCAGGTTAAACCCTTCTTAATAATAATATTT
Source organism: Flaveria brownii (assembly GCA_018326445.1). NCBI lineage: Eukaryota > Viridiplantae > Streptophyta > Magnoliopsida > Asterales > Asteraceae > Flaveria > Flaveria brownii. The sequence continues at coordinate 13,373 of BJCN01313241.1, forward strand.
TATTTTTGAGTTTACGGTTTAGTGTTTGGTTGAGACATGTTTTATTTTAAGGTTTAAGGTTTAAGTGTCTGCGAAGGCTCTTCTGGCGCCCTCTTCTGCGCCGCGCATACCACGTGCATGCATGTAGACTGACTGTTTCTTCAAAAACATTTTATAAAAAACATCTGTGCCAGACAGATCTCGCAAAAAAACTTCTAAAGTTTTTTAAATTTTGCAGATTTTCAGACACCATCACCCACCACCACCCATATCCACCACCACCATTCACCTCCACTCCACCACCTTCCCCCACCACCACCGTCCCCCTCCACCCACC
>BJCN01313245.1:0-10091 GCA_018326445.1 Flaveria brownii
ATGAGGGTAGTATGCAACTGACAATATGTCTATGCTGGTTCAAATCCAGCCAAATTAATTATTAATCATGATATTCCATTAAAAATTTTTATTTCCATTTATCTGGAACCATCAAGTATCTACTCTCTAAAATCGCAAACATGAAATCTGAGGTTAGGATTTTAGAAATTAGATCTGTCACTCAGCAACTTAGGATTAAAAATCTCAAGGCCTAACAAGCTAAGAAACAGATAGAGAGATCTGTTAGGCATGTACAGATCCAGGTCTCTACAAGCCCTTCCTCTAGCTAATCTGACTCTCAGGATGATGCTACCAAAGAGGGGGAGAATTTACAGGATCAAACATCTACTGAGGGAGTATCTGCTTATTATTTGGAGCAGGTACCACCTCAGGAGGAGATGGCTACTCACTCTTTAGAGCAAGCATCAACCCTCATTGAGTCTACCATTACCACAAACCCTCCTCTTGAAGTCACCTTCTCTATCCTAGCTTTCCCTGCACATACCTTTCCTGAGCTAATTTCTTCTGTTCAGATGGAGCACATGACTTCCATCAATCTTGTAGACCAGTTTCTGATGAAGTCCCTATCTGAACATTCCCTCCCTGATCATACTCTTACTTACTTTGGAGCTGAAAAGCTCCAAAGATTAACTGGACTTTCTACCTCTGAGAAGGGTGTTGGTCAACCTAAGGGGAGTGTGGAAACTAAGATTAACTTCGAAAGGACAGCACAAACTGATGGCCCAGCACCTTACTAGCGGGGCTAGAAAGTCAGTTACTTCCAAGGCTAAGGAAATATCTTCCGAAGCCTAGGAAATTACTATTGAGGCTAAGGAAATCTCTTTCGAATCCAAGGAAATCCTTTTCGAAAAAGGTTTACTGTCTACTTCCGAGACAATCAAATCTATTTTCAAAGCCATAGAAAGTTTCTTCCGAGGCTGAGGTTGAAGTCGCGGAATTAATAGTAAATCTCTCTGTCACCATCTCTCCTCTGCCCAGCCAGCCTGAACCATCCAAACCTGAGTCTCCTAAGCCATCATCTACCTCATACCTTAAAGGAAAGAGAAGCTGATAGCTAAAGAGTTAGAGGAGGAATACAGGCTAGAAAAGTTAAAGAAGAAAGGAAAAGTACACTCTGGGAATATGTTGGCTGACAGTAGAAAGGCAACAAACCGAAGCAGCAACTGCTCATGAGCACTTTGCCAACAAAAGAAAGGCAGAGTTGATTGACAGGATCCTCAACCTTAGGATCCAAAGTGAAGAAATTATTCTACTTCCCTATAGTATCTTGTCAACTTAGAGAAGGAAACCTTGCTACAAAAGGAGAAAGTAGAAGCAGCAAGGTTAGCAAAGGAGGAGGAAAAAAGGAATAAAATAGAAGATGCTAAGATCAAGGATCAGGCCAAGGTGAGAGCGGAGAAAATAGCATTTCTCTGCTCTAGGGGATATAGGGAAGAAGACCTGGCTCCTCATGAGTTTAACACTATCTTGTTCTTCTTTAAACAAGAACATGAGAAAATCATGAATAAAAGAAAGAGGGCTGACAGAAAGAAGCTGAGAGAGAAAGAGAAGAAGATGAAGAAGGCTGATGAGCTAACTACTAAACAAATTGATTATAGGGACTGGATGAAGTTTTATCTAAAAGCTCATGGCTTCTCAGATAGGAAAATAGGATCAATGGCTACAAAGACTCTCCAATGACATGCCAGTGACATAAATACTGACATTTGAATGGGGAGTCGGCAGGAGATTCAATGAAAACTGCAAGTAATAGGATGGCCACCAAACCCACACCCAAATCAAAACCTACTCTTAAACCCAAACAAACACCACTCCTATAAACCACTGAACCACCTACACCCTTTTCCTTTCCCTTCCCTATAAAACCTGAATCTATAGATGAACCCCTTCACCCCTGAACCAGCCTCTTCAACCACCTCATAACTCACATAACAAATATCTAAATCACCACCACCACCACCAACTCTAAAACCTAAAACCATACCCAAAACCAAACCAACAACCCAACCATCCTCAAAATTACCAAGACCCCTAACCATACAGGAGTTTGAGGAAATTTAGGAAGGACTCAAACAATGCACTAGGCGGAGTTCATTATGTTGGAATGAAAACTTGATTGAACTGAGATATCTTGATAACTCAGTCAATCTTCTCTCAAGGAAAGCTATCCTGGATCTCCCTACAACAACCTTGGACCAGTGTCTTATTTTTCTTTCCCTCAACATACATGACCTAAATAACAAGAAAAAGAAGCTGAGAGGAAGACTGGTGACTCTGCTGGACAAAAGGAAGATAGAAAACTTTCTAACTACTCCTCAAGTGACGAGGAGCCCTATAGTCTAGTGGAGTTTCAATGTGCATTCAGATGCCTTTCAGCTGGTGAGAGAGAGTGGGGAAACAAACCAGCTAGATATATCATCTCTGCTACACTCTAGCAGATTTGATATAAATGATCTAGCTGAGTTACCACTCTCCAACCCCTCCAACTCTGATGTTGCTTCTCTCATCTGAAAGCACATACTCAAGATGAGGGAAGCAGAGTTGATAAGAAGAGCTCAAGCTGCTGCTGATGCTGAAGCCTCTGCAAAAGGTCAAGCCTTTCTTCAGATGGTTCAAGATCCAGCTTTGGAGCCTATAGCTCGATGGGTGTATGACTCTAACATCCATCATCTTACTTTATGCAGAGGGAATAGCAACGTATTCATGTCATTCATGGTGACAGACTTGATGTCTTCACCAGGAAAGACTTGTTCCAAATGCTACTCACAGTTACCAGGAGAACCGAGAGAAAGATGTGAAGATTATGGCTATGATCAGGAAGGCACTGGAGAAGAAAGATAAGTAGAGTTTTGGTAGCATCAGCCTAGGGGGAGATTGTTGGGTCTGATGAGACTGGTGCAACCAAAACCCAATACTTAGCTTTATTTTGGTACTTCTACAATGGACTTTCGAAGACAATGCTGCATTTTCGAAGCCAAGTAAAAGTCTTCCGAATCCAAGCAAGAAGCACTTCCGAAGAGAGTTACTATTCGAAAGTACCATGAAGACCAAGACAAGTAGCAACTAATTCTGAAGAAGTTGTTTCTTCCCAAGTTAAAGTGACCCGAAGTACACTTACCTTTGGAAGAACCAACTGTGACTAGTGGACAAAAGTAAGGTTCCTGTCAGTATAGTCAACTACTTTACTAACAGACTGCATGGAGCTTCTCCATGCGGGTATGTTTGACCTTACTTTATCCACTGTTCATCCATCATAGATTAGTATAGTCACCATACTTAGTTGGTGACAAAAAGGTAAGTCATGGATTTGTCATGACTACCTAATACTAAGATAATACTTTATCTTAGTTAACATACTTCTAGCAACTATAGTATTTTATGTAGTTGTATTTTCCAACTAGTTTTTCAAGTATAACTGCCTGTAGATATTAGTATATATAGTTCTTATTGTAAGCTCATCAGAGCAAGTGTTAAGACAGAGTCTTGTAATCTTTGAGTTGAGAATTAATATATACAAGTATCTTGAAAACTTATTCTTGTGTCGCTTATTTAGTATATTACTATCAATTCTTAGAGGATCCTGTTATCATCATTCATTCATTCGAGTAATATCAAGTGAGTTTAAGAGTGAACCATTGTGTTGAGTGACTTGTAACGATCCTGCAATTATAAAGTTAAATTTATAATTTGAAGTTATTTACTTTGATACAAAACGATATATTATATCATCATTTTCTTTTATAAAAAAAAAGACGCGTCAAAGGCCCCATACACAATGGTGTGTGCACCTTCTTGGTTTAATTTGTTCTTGTAGTGATTTGCAATCCGTCAGCAATGGGGTCGTAGTATGCCAATAAATGGCTTGCAAGAAGCTTGTTAATATCGATACAATCATTAACCACTATTAACATATCATATAACATTTATAAAAATCATTTATCACGTATAAACAACTTTAAAAACAATTTAAGCATGCATTCTAATCCAAAAAACAGTATAAAGGCAACAATAGAACTCCCTTGACCTCTTTTGTTAAGAAACAACTTCTCAATTTTAATTTCCAGGCAAGACATTATCAAACTCAACTCAAGTCACAACTAGGGCGAAGCTTGAATAATCGTATTTATTTACAAAATATTGTGGATGAATTCTCATTTTAACATATGTTTAAATATTGTTTATTTTTCATAAACTCGTTCTCACTTGTTACCCAAACCATCAGCCCATCCTGGTAATTTACCTAAGCTCGTTTTGATCCAAACCTAAATACGCGCGACATGCTTGCACTTCAGACAGCAACTACAAAAGGCATATATGACAAATCCTCTTTTCAAGTCGAACAACATTTGAGTTTTGTACAGATTTAAGACCAAAGCATTACTTGTTTCTATTCTCTCTTTAAATGTAAATTTACCATCATAGTATTACATAATGTTATACGCGATATCATTTTACAAAGATTATTGTTTTCATCGTCTCAACAGATTATATGCTGGTAAATCTTTCACACATGTGACATCTTCGATCGCAAGCTCCCTCTCTAGCTGCATTCTTGTGGATTTTATAACCTCCTACAAATTCATAAAAAAACAAATTCAAAAAATCAAATTCAAATACAATTTCTGGTTCATATAGTTCCTGCTAACAATTCTACTAAATTTCATAATATCATATTTGCCCTTTCAGAATACAAACAGTCTTCATATTTAACCATTTCATATTACATTACATTTAACAAAATCAATTACTTATAAGTTACTAATAATCTGTTTTCACAGAACATACGAATTAACATTATAGGCGTAAAAGTTATAACATTGTTTTCATATTTGTTCATTCAGTGAAACAAAACAATAAACATTGTAACTAAGTTTATATTATTAACAATGAAATAGGTGAATAGGATATTTTTATTTTTTGAATGATATATACAAAAATATGAACTTTTCGATGGATATATAAAATTTATGAATGATTCGAATAGGAAAAACAAAGTAAAGTATTAACTAAAAAACAAATAGTTGAATGTCATCAAAAGTACATTTTTATGAATACAAACTCCTAATTGGTGTTATAATTAAGAAAAACAAGAGACATCCCTGATGGTTAAGCAGTTTGCCTCACAGGTTTGGGGTTCAAGTCCTGTAGCCAGTATGGTGCAGATTGTGGTATATTTCTTATTTATTCCAAAAAAATCTAGACAAAAAGTTAAGAAATCAGATGGTTGCTGTAAGAATAAATTTTTTTTCTGACCATATTTATCACATTAACTCTTGCACTTTTTTGGAAAAATAGACATCAAAATTATTTTAAGGCCGACCTGGTCCGACCAGTCTTGCACTAAAAATTAACCATTACTCAACCTGTCAATTTTCCACCGATAGTAAAAACAACCTTAACAGCTTAGGCAATTGCTTACATTGAATTCCATATATGAAGCACGCCTCGCAAGCCAATGAGCATCCATGAGTTTGAAAGCAACACAATAGAGCTCATCAAAAGCCGATTCATCATTACTAAGAAATTGCAAGAATCGCACCCCTGACGAAGACGTTGGTAATCCTGCAAAACAAATTAGCGATATATTATATATATGTACTTCTATCCAATCATAAATCTTATCGTATGAAAGAAGAGAAGAAGCTATTCAATTTTTTTGTTTGAATGAAGAAATAGTATGGTTTCGGTAATCAAAAAGTTATTTTTAACTCTTGGTTGTGATTTGACAAGAGGGCATTTTGGTAAAACTACCAACGAAAGATGTTAAAGAGACATGGAGAGATTATTTATACCTGACTGAATATCCAACATCTGCACCAACATGAAAGAAATATTGATGCCAGCTACAGCAAAAGGATATTCCCATTCAGCTCTAGTTCCTTCTTTTTTGTTTAAAAGGTTTTGAAAAGCTTCCTGTTTTCAACAAAATAACAATTAAAACACAGTTTCCAGCCTTTTAAATATATGCAAATTGTGGAACTTGTACGAAAGTTTCAATTTCAACAATTGGAGTTCAAAAATGTTTCAGCTGCGCAATCGAAGTACAAAAGGCGTCATTTGCATGGTAAGTGATGACCAAATAGCCAAAATTGCCACCTTCATCTTCAACCTTTATTTTCTTCATTAACTTCAGTTTTAAAAAGAACTCATCGAACACCAAAATGATATGTCTAATTTGAAATCAAAGTAAAAACCCAAACTTGATACACAATTGCATGATTTGCCCAAAAGTTACAGTTTGAAAAAATGGTATATAAGTATGTTCCAATTGCTAAAACAAGTGTGAAGATATCATGTGCAAGGCATGTGATGACATAATGACCAAAACTACCCTCTCCGTCTTCAACCTCTCTTTACTTCTCAAGTATTTATTTTTTAATATATCATAATTCACGACATAAAGAACACCAAAATCAAACCCAATGTTCAAACTATCTCAATATATCTGCAAAGGCACGTGATGGGCAAGTAACAATTTTCCAATTCAACCTCTATTTTTTCTTTAAAACTTACTTTCTTACAGAAACCAAAATAACAAAATCCAAAATAACTCAAAAACCAAGATATTTGCGAAGGCAATAGAAGAATCTATCAAACTTGAAAAAACAAACCGGATATGTGCGGGCAAAGAAGATAAGATTCTCTAGAGATATGAATCCTCCACCTCTGCAAATAATACTCAATACTTGAAATAACAATTTAAATAACCTTTATTTGGTTAATTATAACAAGTAACCAAGTTACCTAAAGTCTGTTGAAGGATCATTTCCTTGCCACCCCATATCTTTCCAAACCTCTGACTTAAGTCCTGGGAGTTCTCTATTTGGATAAGCTGACCTCCATAATTTTCTAAGTGCATCCTGCCATCCAAATTAAATAATATAATAAGAGAAAATAAAAGATTAGGGCCTGAAATTTCAACCCATTTACTTATAAATGGACCAATTCAGGTTATGATTTGTATTTTAAGTCCTAAGAGTTGCATCTTTACGGCCTTCCTTTTTTAGAATACAAATAATACTAGATTCTTATGTATCAAAGAGAAAAGAAAATCAGAAGGATTTCTAGCTAAATACCCAAAAAAATTTAAGAATAAACTTAAATAGAAAAATATCATGTAACAATTAGCAAGTACGGAAATATTTACTTGATGCTCCAAACAAGTACCATCGAAAGGGACCTCCAATCGTTTCTGCAGATTTCTGAGTCTTGATTCCTACCCCCACAGACACAAAAAAGAAGTAAAAAACAAAAGAAGAAGAATAATATGCTACTTTAAAGACATATAGTACTTCATAACATATAGATGTAAACTACGGTACAAATTATAATATTCTCAAATGAATTCAGTGTTAGTTCTGTTTAATGATATATTATGTTTCATGTTCATATGTGTATACAATATCTTATGTCAAAGTAACATATTTCAATGCCATTGACTATACCTGTAATGGAGTAAGTATAGGTGGAAGAAACTTCTTTGTGGGTCCACTTCCTATTGTTGAAGGCAACGTCAAGAACCGTATAATAAACGATCCAGATCCAAGTAGAACATTTGCTAGATTAAAGAAAAAAGATTGCTGTTCAGAAATTACCACTACATATTACAAAGGCAAACACCTCAGAAACATGATTTCATCAACATGTTTACTCAAAATAAAAATATCACATATATTAAAAAAACAATTTTTAAATTAAGTAAACAAGTCTTAAGGTCTAACTGATGAAAATACAGCCACCATAAAAAAGCTTTTTTTTGTGTTCTTACAGATTTAACTAATTAATACCTAGCCACTGTGCCCATTCTGAAATTAAATGAGAGAATAGAAACGTCCAGTGGAGGTGTTCTTTTCTTTTTTCATCATACAAAATATCTTCGAGCCTTGGTACCTGACATGCAAAGACGCTAATTATACACGCGCGCGCGCACACACACACCCACACACACACACATATATATATAGAGAGAGAGGGAGGGAGGGAGGGAGGGAGGGAGGTTCAGATGAGAACCGTTGAACAGTTAAGAAGCAAAAGAGCCACTTTTGGCCCATGGATCATATTTTAATGGATGGCTCAGGTCTGAGACAAATGGCTTTTCCACTCCATGAATTGTGACCATCCGCTCCTCACCTGCTCCATGATCAAAGGCCAAAAAGTGATTCTTGCGGTTCCTAACTATATAACCGTGCTCATTTGAGCCACCCTCACACACACATACATATAAACATGTGTGTGTAATCATTTTATACTAGCATCTTCTAATGTGAATGAAATTGAAAAAATAAAAAAATTACCTCCGACTGTTTAAGTTTATACTCATCATTATTCCCTAGTAAAGGTTCACTTAGGTCATTTAAATCTGCACCAACTAAATGCTCGTGCTTTTTACCATCAACATCCCCATGATGAAGTCTTCTCCTCATTGTTTGTGATGTCATTAATCCTTCAATGCCCAAACTTCTTTCTGAAGCCTGTTCAAATTTATCATAAAGTGGGTAAAGGAGTAGACTAGCCGGCAAAAGGATGACATAATAAGCTTCAATTTAACTTAAACCAAGACACGAGTAACTAGTAGCACAATACAAACGACTTAAAGACGTTAAAACAAATATAATAAAGATCGGATGAGGTTTCAACAATCATTCTCAGTTGATAACTTCTGGTCAAACCGAAACAGAAACTCAAAACTAAATTAAGGGACTGAAATTTCATATAATCAAGATGAGATGAGGTGGCAACAAACATTCTCACCTTATAATTTTTAATCAAGCTGAAATAAAAATTCAAAACTCAATTAACTAATTAAGTGGGTGTTTGGAATGTGTTTTTTGAAAGTGATTATGTGATATAGAATAATATGAATTAAAAAATCAACAGTCATAAAGATGGGTTGGAAAAGATAAGAGCTTGGACGTGATTCTACTGTTTGAAGCTATATCAGTTGCTTGAGTGTTAGGCAAATTCCTAAGAAGTCATGGAATATGAAACTAAGGTGAACTAGGTCCTTTTCTTTTACCTTACAAAATCAGTTTTGTTACAAACCATCCACTCCGAATTGGTTGCTTGGCATTGATAAAACAAAATCAGAATACAGTGTAAACTGATTATCGATGACTTTAATTGCAATAATCAAAGAATAAGTTCCAAAACACAATTCCAAACACCCCCCTATATTCTAAATGTTCTTCTCAAGACAATATAGAAACCCAAACAAAGCCAAAACCATTACGTTGAGAGAGGTGCTAAAATGCAGCTTACTATGCCTCAAAGGCTACCCACAAATAATTTGTAGCGTCACAAAGTTCAATGCAAAAGAAGATATCAGGTATCCCCAAATCATCTAAAACCATAACTTGAAGCTATTAACAAATAATAACTTCACAACCCACTTCAAAACATCACAAAGTGTCTCAGAATTCACTCTCATAACCTAAATCAAACTTCATCACAACACAATCTTTAACTTAGAAGTCAACCACATGGCCCAAATCCAAACATTTTGCGACAAAAACTTACCAAGCAACCAACTTTTACTTAAAGATCAAGAACAAGCAACCCTTACAAACTTAAAAACTCAAAATTTTTAGAATAAGCAAACAACTTCTTGTTCCATAAGACGGATGGAGTACTTGACATATGAACACTAATTGACCAATTACGATTGAATCCATACCAAATTGAAGCAAGTAGGATCAATTTCGATTGGTGGGTGTTGGTGAATTCAATTGAATTGGGTGTTGTTGTGTGATGAAGAAAAAGATGTTACCTTGAGGGATAGGGAGAGAAGAAGATCGATTGATGGATGAAACCCTAATGAAGGGAGTAGAGAAAGAGCAAGAAAGAAACCCCTTTCTTCTTCTTCTTCTAATCTCTTTCTCTACCCTAATGAAGCACCACAAAGTAGGAATGAAGGAAGAAAGGAACCCTCTTTCTCACATCTACATCTACTTTACGTTTTCAGGAAGAAACATCGCACCGTCAATTAAGCGGATCTCCTAACGCCTACTCGGGCAAACGGGTCGGATCTTGGTCAATTAAAAGCACTTCTTAGTTTTTTTTTAAGTAAATTA
>BJCN01313256.1:4421-15476 GCA_018326445.1 Flaveria brownii
CACCAAGTCGAGCTGAGACACGGTCAAGGCAACCTTGACAGGATTTTGAAACTTGAAACTCAATCCTCTATATCAAGCCTTAGATTCTAAGCTCGGGCTTGAGCTCGTTAGGTAATCGACACTTTCAAACTCGGGTCAACTCAATTCAATTATGTAACAAAAAGTATTTCACAAAATAAAGATGCATTCTTACTATTAATAATCAAAGTCAGAATGTCAATAAGTCTTTGAAGCTACAATTCTTGCTTTAGTAATACGGTGAGTTCCTTGCAAAAACTTTGTATGTAAACATGAATAAGAAAAAAATATTTGCTTACAGTCTTTAAAAAAAGAACATATCTTATGCTTGACTTAAGTCTCGCTTTACGTAGACACTTTATACACGAGACTGTTTACCACGGTTTAAAACCATGACCTCAAGTCATTAAAAGAACAATTTTATAAAAGTACAATATGTTTACAACATATGGAAACGTTGATGTTGCCTTGGGCAAACTAAACTAATAGATCAAATTGGTCTAACTAGATATAACTAAATTACATACTTTAAATAATGAATAATCAAATTCAAACTGTCTAAATAATTTTAGATAACTCTTAGGAATTTGTAAGGAAAAAGATTCGCAAAGTTTTTGTTGTCTTGCATTAAAAAAACAAGTAAAATCAGCAGGAACTTGAAAAAAGTTTATTACTTTGCACCTACAACGCGTTATGGACATAATTAATATGACGTTTTGATGGTGCATTTTGCATTAATCTGTAGCATCAAATTATTGAATAGTCTTTGCACAGTTGTTCATCCTACAAGTCAGACAAAATACTAAAAGGTCCAAATTGCGTAGTGCAGTAGCTATCAATTATATTTTCATCGACCAAAATAATTACATTCAATAAAGTGTCTTGTATTGTAGTGGCCTGTGTGTAGTGGGAACAAAGACTGCACCATTATGAATTCAGTGTATGTGGAAAATTAAGATCATCTACCAAAAGTCTCTGCATGCTCAAATTTTAAGTCATTAGAGGTGAGTCAACTGAAGTTTCCTTTAAGTTTGTTGATCAACGCCCTCATCATTCACTTTTTATAATGATTTATAAAATACTTCAACTTGTAGAGTTAGGTGTTATATTAACAGATTTGGTGCCTGCAAGCATCATTTATATTTTATAACCACTTACAGTTTTCATAATTTGTGTAATCCTAATTATAAGCTAAGCACATATTATGAAATCTTTCGCGCTTTTTTGGCTTCTGATCGTTTCTTCGACTTTGTATACTAGTTGTCTGTGTAATGACAATCTGGGACGCGTTCTATGCGTCGATGATGAAAGACTAGCACTTCTGCAGTTTAAACATGATCTGATAGATGGTTCCAACAGGCTCTCTTCTTGGAGCAGTGTCAACACCGACTGTTGCACGTGGGCTGGGATCGTTTGTGATAACTTCACAGGTCATGTCCAAGAGGTTCGCCTTCGAGGGCCCGATCCTGGACTTCAAGAAGCATCAATGCAGGTGCTTAGAGGAAATATCAATCGGTCTCTTGTGTCGTTGAAGCAGCTTAAGTATCTAGACTTGAGCTGCAATGATTTTGAAAGTGCCCGAATTCCTAGTTTCTTAGGCTCTATTGAGAACTTGAGATATCTTAATCTCTCAAGGTCGCAATTCTACGGTCGAATTCCACATGAGTTAGGGAATCTGTCTAGGTTGGTTGTCCTTGATCTAGCAAACGGGCCGTGGCTAAGTAATGTTCCTGTGAACAGCATGCACTGGCTCTCGAGTCTTCGTTTGTTGAAGCACCTAGATTTGTCTGGCTATGATCTTAGCAGCGCGTCCGACTGGTTCCAAGTGATCAACACCCTTCCATCTCTGGTGGAATTGCACTTGCCTTCAACCAATCTTACTCAAATTCCTCATGATCTAACTCAAGTTAATTTCACTTCACTAACTGTCCTTGATCTTTCGTATAACATTTTCGACAGTTTGATGCCTTGGTGGATCTTTAGTCTAGGTAATCTAGTTTCCTTGGATTTGACCAGATGCCTTTTTCATGGTCCAGTTCCTCGTAGAGTCGGTGGTTTTCAGAACATGACTCGTTTAGAAGTTGTTCATGTTTCTGAAAATGATTTTATGAACTCGACATCAGTGTTGAGTGGATTGTTGAGTGTCAGTAGTCTTGTCTCCATTGACATTAGTACGTGCAATCTTTCGACTTCGATTCTTGGTGATCTTCAGAACATGAGTTCACTCGTTAGTATCGACTTATCACAGAATGACATCAAGGAGACGCTGCCAAACTCGATTGGCAACCTTTGCAACTTAAGGCATGTGGATGTACGCGCTAACTATTTTACAGGAAGTGTAACAGAGCTTCTGAACAACTTCTGTGAATGTAATTCACCTAAGTTGGAGTATATCGCGCTCACTGCCAACATCCTTTCGGGTAGCATACCAGATAGAATTGGACATCTTCAAAAACTAGTCACTTTTGATCTCGCGTTCAATTACATTTCTGGTATGATTCCAAGTTCTTTAGGAAGACTGTCATCCTTAAAGGAGTTGATGCTTAATGTTAACTTACTTACTGGTAATCTCCCTGATACAATCGGGAGCTTAACGTCATTGAAATGGTTAGAGATTTCATTCAACAAGCTCAATGGAAGTGTGCCAGTAAGTCTAGGAAAGCTAAGGAACTTAGAATATATAAGTGTGCATCATAATTTGTTAACCGGAGATGTTACTGAAGATCATTTTGTCAATCTAACAGCATTAAACACATTATGGGCAGGGGCAAACGCGCTAACACTAAAACTACGCGTTAACAACTGGAACCCGCCTTTCAACCTTGCTGTCCTCAGAATAGGTTCTTGGAATATAGGCCCTCGGTTTCCTTCATGGCTTCAATCACAAGGAAATTTGACAGATATAGACCTAGGCAACACAGGCATTTCCGACATCATGCCTAGTTGGTTTTGGAGCGCGTATTCTAATATCATGTTCTTGAACATATCTAACAATAGCATCCGAGGTATGTTGGTAGAAGATCTTAGCATCCTCGCGCCAAATGCGGTAGTAGATCTAAGTAACAACCATTTTGAAGGTCTGTTACCTGGAAAATTCAATGATGCTGACATTGTTCTTCTAGATGTATCAAGCAATCATCTTTCAGGATCTCTTAAGCGATTCTTGTGTCCTCGGTTAGAAACATATAGACCGCTGCAAGTTCTTGATCTCGCCAACAACAACCTGTCGGGCGTTATTCCAGATTGTTGGATGAATTGGCCAGCTTTATCAGTGATAAACTTTGAGAATAATAATCTTTCTGGTGGAATCCCAGAGTCTGTGAGCAGCTTATCTTCCTTACAATCGTTCAACATCCGCAATAACAATCTCTCTGGAGAGCTACCCGCGTCTCTTTTGAACTCAAAAAGCTTACAGATTATTGAGCTTGCTGAGAATGAGATTACAGGAAGCATACCGCGGTTGATAGAAGGAGAAGAAACAAAGCTGAAGCTACTGAGCCTCAGATCAAACATGCTAACGGGCGATATCCCAAATGAACTTTGTCGTCTTACGTCTATTCAAATATTAGATCTTGCTCATAATAATCTTAATGGAAGCATCCCAACATGCTTCTACAACTTCAGCATAATGTCTGGAAAGCAACAATCAAGTGCAATTGTGCTGTATGATGTGCCATTTCAAGTGCAAGTTCTTGGCAGCGCGTCGTTGGTGACTAAAGGAAGAGAGTTTGAATACAGCACCATTTTGTACTTGGTCACAACCTTGGATCTTTCAAGTAATAACTTCTCCGGCCCGATTCCCAACGAGCTTATGGGCCTCAACGGCTTGCGCTGGTTGAATTTATCTGGAAATCATCTGACGGGACAAATTCCAGAACGCATTGGTGAAATGACATTACTTGAGTCTCTTGATTTGTCTGTGAACCGACTTGAGGGGAGGATTCCTAGGAGCATGTCGAGGTTGACAACGTTAAATTGGTTGAATCTGTCTTCCAATAGATTAACAGGAGATATTCCAACAAGTACTCAGCTGCAGAGTTTCAATGAGTCGAGCTTCATGGCGAACGCGCTTTGTGGGCCACCGCTTACAGCAGTGTGCAACGAGAAGCGCGCCTCGCCTGATGCAAGTGTAGGAGTTGGAGGAGAAAAACACATTGATGATGAATCAGATGACGAGAAATGGGGATTTATCATCAGCATTGTGGTTGGATTTATTGTTGGTTTTTGGGTTGTGGTTGCTCCTCTTATTGTTAGCAAAGTGTGGAGAAATTGTTACTTTAGTTTTCTTTATAATTTGTGGTTAAAGATTTGTGTTGCTTGTCATTAGAATTTGTTTTGAATAACATCAAAATGAGTGTTGAATCTTTATTAAATCATCCTGAGAAAGAATATAGTTTGTCCCACTTTCTAACTTTAATTTTCATTTTCATTTTCCGAAGTACTATTCAATTAATAGTCACAAAACAAAATGTCAGAAAAAATCCACCGAGGTCATGTAACTTGCCGACCCCACCAATAACATGCTTCTATAAATGGATACCCAAAATTCAAAAGTCAAAAAATGAAATCATCCACAGTGCAAATCACATGTGACATGACTATCAATTTCACATTATTAGAAAAAAGAAAAGTAATTTGTAGGCTTAATTTATGATGTTTGAATATCAATTTAATATGATATAAAGATGTGTGAGGAGAAAGAAAATATGAAATGAATTTAAGGATACTTGTGGCCTAGTGGTAAGAATCCTCCCTCCCAAAGTGGAGGTCAGGGGTAAAAGCTTTTGTATATTTCTGTCTCCCCAAGTCATAATACAATATGTGTATATATAGAGATTACATCCATAACAAACTTCCTACTAATAAGGCTATACAATCAATACTAAATATAGATCAAATGTGGTCCGCTAATACTCCCCCTCAGGTGGATCGTGGGTTTGGACCCACGGTCAAGCTGTTCCGAAAACTTTGAAACAATTGCCGAGAAAGGCCTTTAGTGAAGATGTCTGCGTATTGGTAAGAGGCCGCTACATGAAGCACACGAACGTGCCCAAGGCGAACTTTCTCACGAACAAAATGAAGATCAATTTCCACATGCTTCGTCCGTTGGTGTTGAACGGGATTGCCCGAGAGATAAACGGCTGAAACATTATCACAATAAACCAATGTGGCCTGTCGGATCGGAGTATGAAGCTCCAAGAGTAGATTACGTAACCAACTGGTTTCAGCCACGGCGTTAGCAATACCCCGGTATTCTACTTCGGCGCTTGAACGAGAGACCGTGGGTTGTCGTTTAGATGACCAAGAGATCAAATTAGGGCCCAAATACACACAGTACCCGGAGGTGGATCGACGCGAGTCAGGACACCCACCCCAATCGACATCGGAGTAGGCTGTCAAGGAGATGTTTGGAGAAACAGCAAGGTGTAAACCATAATCAATGGTGCCTTGAACATAGCGAAGGATGTGTTTCATGAACGCAAAATAAGGTTCTCGTGGAGCATGCATAAAAAGACACACTTGCTGGACGGCGTAAGAGATGTCGGGACGAGTAAATGTTAAATACTGAAGAGCTCCTGCTAAACTTCTGTATAGTGTCCCATCAGGAAGAAGATTGCCTTCGGTGGCACTAAGTTTGCTCGAGGTGTCGACGGGTGTGGCGCATGGTTTACACGAAGACATGTTGGCACGATGTAAGATGTCCCGGGCATATTGTGATTGATGAAGAAACATGCCGTTGGCATCCCGCTGAACGGTAACACCCAAGAAGTGATGTAGAGTCCCCAAATCTGTCATTGCAAATTCTGACGACAAAAGAGTGATAATGTGTTGAAGAAGAGCCGTGGAGGATGCCGTTATGATGATGTCGTCGACATAGAGGAGAAGATAAGCCAAATGGGATCCGGACCGGTAAATGAAGAGTGACGTGTCGCATAAACTACCATTGAAACCATGCGAAGTAACAAATGTTGAGAAGCGGGCATACCACGCCCGTGGGGCGTGCTTGAGTCCGTATAGAGAGTTTCGCAACCGGCAAACAAAGTTAGGCTTAGATTGATCGACAAAGCCCGGGGGTTGGTGCATGAAGACTGTTTCGTGAAGATTCCCATGTAAAAACGCATTTTTAACATCCATTTGATGGATCGGCCACCCTCTTGATAATGCAATAGATAGAACGGTACGTATGGTGGCCGGTTTGACAACCGGACTGAATGTTTCATCGCAGTCAACGCCAACCGTTTGATATTTACCATTTACTACAAGTCGAGCTTTATACCTGTCTAAACTGCCATCGGATTTAAATTTGTGCTTGTAGAGCCAATGACATCGAACCACCGGTTGTGAATCCGGTCGGGGCACTAAGTCCCAAGTACTATTACTTACTAATGCATTATATTCATCAAGCATAGCTTTTTGCCAATGTGGGTCCGTAACGGCTTTGGGAAAGGAGGTAGGTATAGGGGAGATGGGTGTGGTAGAGGTAAGGTTAAGGTTATATTTCGGGTTGGGTTTTAGAATTCCATCTTTGGCTCGGGTGGTCATGTGGTGTTGGTTAACAGGATGGGACGATGGGGTTGGGGATGGAGGAGATGGTGGCGTTGGAGATGTAGGTGGGGTGACAGGTTGTGGATTGGTCGGTGTGTGTGTAGGGGCTGTTGAGGGGGCTGTTTGGATGGGGGTGGTTGGCGTGTCAGGGGAGGTTGGGTTTGAGGGGGCAGGGGTATGTTTAGTGGGAAATTGGTAGGTGGGACTAAGGGGTGGGTCATCAGTGAGGAAGTCATAATAGGTAGAGGCAATGGGAGTGGCAAATGGTAAAGTGTTCTCATCAAACTCAACGTGACGCGAAATGTGAACGCGTCCGGTAACGGGGTCAAGACACCGGTATCCACGAAAGTTCTCAGGGTAGCCAACGAATATGCACCGGGTCGATCTAGTGTGTAATTTGTGAGGTTGAGTAGCGGACATGTTAGGATAGCATGCACACCCAAAAACTTTGAGATGATCATAAGTGGGGTGACACCAATACAAGGCATATGTGGGTGTGTTAAAATTAAGACGTTTCGTAGGTAGGATATTGTGAAGGTAGGCAGCGGTATGGAGGGCCTCGACCCAAAACGTGGGTGGTAGATGTGCATGAGTGAGTAAAGCCCGAACGATGTCATTGAGGCGGCGTATCATTCGTTCGGAACGACCGTTTTGGGAGGATGTTTGTGGACAAGAAAATCGGAATACAAGGCCATTAGAGGAAGCAAAATTATGAAAAGCATGGTTGTCAAATTCTCCCCCTAAGTCACATTGGAAGGTTTTGATACTTTTATGAAATTGTGTTTGAACAAGCTTGTGAAATTTAACAAACGTGGAAAAGGCTTGTGATTTAAACTTCAGTGGATAGACCCAAACATAATGTGAATAGTTGTCCACTAATACCATGTAATATTTATACGAAGTTGTGCTAAGAATTGGTGACGTCAATAAATCACAATGAACAATATCAAATGGTGCAAAAGTAAATGAGTTTGAATCATAAAATGGTAACCGTTTACTGTTTGACACATGACACGAATGACAAAAATTGAAACAGTCCTTAGTACATGAAATTAAATTGCGACTAGAAAGTGAATGTAAAACTTGTGAGCCCGGATGTCCAAGACGATCGTGCCACTTATTGGAAGACAATGCAAGATAGAGTTGAGTTGGTGCGGTGAACGGATAGAGATCCCCGGTGCTATCATGGCGGGAAAGGGGTTGTCCAGTCTTGAGATCCTTCAAAGTAAAACCGAAAGGATCAAATTCAATTGATATTTGGTTATCACGGGTAAGTTGTCGGACAGAAAGTAAATTTTTAACGACAGTTGGGGCTAGCAAAATATTATTCAGTTTAAGGGTTTTGTTAGGTGTGGTGTAAGTCCCGTGACCCGAACCCGTGATTGGCAAAGTTTGGCCATTACCAACAAATATTTTTGCATTAGAAGAAATAGACAAAGGATTAGTAATTGTACCCGAGTCGGATGTAACGTGAGATGATGCGCCCGTATCCATGTTCTACTGGGGATCAAATTGATTCAATGATAAGGTGCTGAGTGCAGCTCCAAGGGAAGTCGGGTTCAGTGGGTCCACTTGTGGTGGAAAGGTATTAGTGTGAGATGATGCCTGGGCTGCTAGTCCGAATTGTGGCTGTGGAGTTTGTGTTGTTGGGCCATGGGTGGGTTGGTTGAATTGTGAGGGAGCAGTGGGCCTCGTCCAGTAGGGCTGCCATGGAGATTGGGTCGGATGAGGACAGGGGGGTGGCGGAGCCCACCAGTTGTATGGTGGTGGATTGTTGGACTGGGCCTGGGTTTGTGGATACTGAGCTTGACCCAAATTTTGTTGATAGTTGTAATTGTTGCCATGTTGATTGTTCCTGCCTCTACCCCGGTTTCCGCCACCACCACGGTAACCTCGGTTTCCATTGCCACGGTAGCCACCTCCACCGCCACGTCCCCGATTATTAGGCCGATACTGATAAGCTTCATATTGTTGACTTGGATGAGGCGATACAGGTGGCACAGGGCTGCTGTTAGGAGTAGGGTTTCCTCCTGATCTAGTCATGGCAAACGCCGAGTTCTGTTGACGAGCCGCCTGCCTTCTTTGCTCTCTATCAATCATATCTCTTGCATCATCCCACGAACTATTAGACTGATTTATGAGTTGTGCAGTTGTGTCGAATTCTGGTGGTAATCCCTGAACCATTTGCAACACCAAACGCGACTCGGACACCGGCTGATCTACATCACTTAGTTGGTCAGCGATGTCTTTTAGCTTCTGAAAATAGTCATTCAACGATGAACAAGAAGCCAGGGTTGTAGTAGTAAAGGCATGGAGGAGCGTCGAAGCGCGGGCCAATTTATTATTGTGAAAGATCGTTTGGATTTTATTCCAAGCCTTTTGAGCCGTTGTGTCATTTTCAAGAACACGAACCAACAAGTCATCTGATAACGTACCGTAAATCCATTGAAGGACGATAGCATCAATCTTTACTCAGGAGCCATAATTCTCGTCCGTTTTAGCCGGTGGTTCCGATCCGTCTATGTGATCCAATACATCGTAACCTTTTGCATGGAGCTTGAATAACTTGACCCATGAAGAGTACGTAACCTTCACACCGTCAAGCGTTCGAACTTTATTCTGGATATTGGTGACTGAATACACTGGATGCAGAGCTTTGTTTCCATCGGTCGTGACCGTGGACAACGTTCCAGAGCCTGCTTCTTTGTTTGCCATAGCAGCGGCTGAGATGAGATGGTGTTAGGGTTTTTGACGGCGAGATTAGGGTTAGACTTTTACGGCTCTGATACCATAAAAGCCTTTGTATATTTCTGTCCCCCAAGTCATAATACAATATGTGTATATATAGAGATAACATCCATAACAAACTTCCTACTAATAAGGCTATACAATCAATACTAAATATAGATCAAATGTGGTCCGCTAATAAAACGGTCGCAATAGGGCAACTGCAGTTATGCGCTCCTATTTATAATTGAATACGTTATTGTCACACACCTAATCTTAAATACGAAATAGTTAAAAATATGTCGTTTTGTTTAATTTACGTCAAAACTACGTCATTTTAGTTAATATAAATTTAAACTAAACCAAAATAAGAATTAATTAAACCGAATTTCTACTTTTTTAAACGGAATCAATAAACAACGAAAACGAAACAAATCGATCAGAAACTAAACATTATATTAGTTCGATATAATTCAGGCAAGCAGGTTGGGAGATGTTACTCGCAGTTGTTTTGCGATTCCAATCACTAATATATTATGGTTTTCAAAAGAATTGATTTCTAAGATTTAATTCATAATTCTAATCACTAATATATTTTGGTTACCAAAAGAATTGGTTTATAAGATTAAATTTAAACTAGTATTAAGCCCCCTCCGTTGCAGCGGAGGGCGTAAAACAATGTCAAGTGGCATCAATGGCACACAATCACAAGTGACCACCAACACCGAAAAAACTCGTATTTAAAAGGAACAAAAAACTTAGAGAATAAAATCGAACGAAAAGTAAGCGTAAAAACGTTGAACATGTAAACGAAATGTAAAACAATAAATAAGGCAATCAAGAACAAACGCGTTGCAACAGAGTCGTTAAAGTTGAAAAAAATAAGGGTAAAATTGTTGAATCACACACACGTGTTGGGAGATGAAGAAAATATATATCAAGTGTAAATTGTAAAAGATATAAAAGTAATAGGTTAAAAAAAGTTAAAGTTTAAGAAAAAGACAAAGGTAAGTGCAAACCACTAAACACATAATACAACCCACTAAACGTACCAAAATTAATATATTAATATTATATAAATTAATCATTTTTGTAAAGGAATTAATAATTAATAAACTATATATGAAAAGTGAGGGGGGATCTTTTTACAATTTCTTAAAGATTAGTGGTAAGTTTAAAAAACTATAAAATGTTCTTGAAAGAAAGGGGGCCTTTTTGCAATTTCCTAAAGCTTGGTCATAATTTTCAAAACCCCTAAAAGCTTCTTGTGTACACCGACCAAGGAGATTTAAATATATATAATTTTAAAATAAATTTTTAATCACTATATGTTGGTATGTAAGGTACTAAGAAGAATTATTAAAAAGTGAGAACCACTTGAACCAAGAAAATATCATTACATTACTTTTCAGTTAACATGTGAACATCATAACATATAATTAAAAGGTAGCTTCATGATTCTGTTAACTTTTTTTGTGAATTGCTATTTAACAATACCTTAGTATTCGTACATGAATTACCTTAGTGATCACAAGTAAACTAGCATGTAATTTAATAACTTTTTATTGGTTCATATTTCAAATGGTTTTCTTTTTAACCTTGTATAATGTTAAAATTTGAACTTTGAATGCGGGTTTATTTTTTTTTAACGACCAACGAATAATTTTTAAGCCCGGTCACCCGGGTAAATCCATTGGCGAAAGACCACCCACGCCCGCTAACACAGACAACGCTGGTGACCCGTCTCGCCCACCATTTCAAGGA
>BJCN01313260.1:7434-17488 GCA_018326445.1 Flaveria brownii
CATAGAATTCAAGGTTTGGGATTAGTTGGTTGAGGTATAAAGAATGGGGATGGCAACTTTCCCCTGAAGGTTGATCACTAGTGTTTTTAGACTGAGTGAAGGCTTAAGGCTTATATTATGAGCTCACCAGGCTGAGCATGAGGAATCTCAGCACTGATTAAAGAAATGATGGGAGTGGTTTGCTCCTAAGGAGAAATAAGAGCTCTAGTGTTCACTTCTTCCTATATTTGTGCGTGTATGGGGGCCTGCACATCCTGAGTAGTTTTTGCAGGGGTTCGTTTGGATTTTCTTGAGTAGATGAGGGTGATTTGTGGCTGTGTGGGTGGTGCAGATGTATAAGGTGTGGGTTTAACATTGGATTGTGTTGCCAAGTTGTAACCTTAAGCAATAAGCTCTAATATTTTTGAGATTAGGGCTGTTTCTACCTCTGAGAAGCCCATAGTGCACTTTCTCATTGTCTTAAAGATGCCAGCTTCATCTGTCCTAGTTTAAGAGTGTTACCTGTTCCCCTTAACTATGAGCCTAGTTCACTAGTTAAGAATATATTAAACATATCTAGAAAACATGTAATACTCTAAGGAGTCCAAGTTTGCAAGCAGATTTGTATAAACAAATTAAGAGTACATGAACTTGACCCCTTAAACAATTCCATGGACTATGTAGGAAGGGTCTTCAGGAATTTGATCCTAACCTCCATGCTTGTTGGATAGAGAGTGGATGACCGCATGAAGGAGGTTCTTCCATTGGGAGGAGACGTTTACTTTTATGAAGGTTCTTACTGAGCAATCTCCTTCATAGCCCATCTGCCGAAATATGTTGTTCATAGCATATTTGGGGAAGGATAATTCCCCTTCTTTATCATCCATCCTTAGATGAGAGTTGATGGTGGCTGGAGTGATGAAAATTGTCCTCCTCTGCACTATGGCATACAATGCATTCTCACCATCCAAGATGAACTCTTGGCAGGTCCTCTAAAACTCTAACAGTTGATGTTCATATAATGGATGGTCTATTGTGAGTGTAGTGAGGTAGTTGGATACAGCTAAGAAGCGGTAGACATCTGAGAAACCTGGATCTTTTTCTGATGTTAACAGAGTAACTGATTATGTTGCCTGTGTAACTGCATGGAAAAAATCGGGTTGGTTTCATGGATCGGGGTTGGTCATTTTAGAGTAGATTTGAGATGAAGAAAGATAAGAACAAAGGTGGATTGTGGGTGAATTTAGGTTATGAACTTTTGTAGATGAAGAATAAAGTGAAAGAGGGGAAACTATTAAAGGTATATCTAATGAACTAGATTTGAGACAGAGTTAATGCAGAAGGATAATCTTTGAAATCCGGATGTCGGCCCCACATCCGAAAAAGTGCCCTAAAAAGTAGTTTTCTTAGAAGTAAAAAATATTCCGAAGGTAAATTGTCTTCCGAAGTTTTGATAAAAACTTCCAAACCAATTTAACTTCAAAAGATATGTATTAGCTTAATGAAAATTTGCTTCGGAAGAAAATATTTAAAGTATTTTTACTTAAAGATATATCTGGTTTCGGAAGATATTAAATTTAAAAAGTTTTATTCAAGAGTGAATAAGCTTCATAGGCTTAATTGCTTTCGGAAGAAAATTGTTTTTCAAAATATATAAGTACTTATAAGCATATTTAAGCTTCGCAAGATATATCAAAATTTCTTCCAAAGTTATATGTCTTAAAAGTATATATTAGATTTGAAGACATAATGTTCTTCCGAAAACAACTTAATGTCTTTCGAGAGAAAATATATCTAAAATTTTCAGAACTCTAAGGAACATCATTTTGAAAAATTTCCTCCAAAAGTAAATTGGCTTATCTAGGTAATGATATAGACAACTTTGGACGCACACATATATAAATAATCTTGAATTTAATTTAAGAAAATATACTCAAAGTTAATCATCCCAATAGCTGATACAAGATACTTAAATCTCTGCTCATCAAAAGCTTTTGTGAACAGATCAACATATTATTCATTTGTGTTAACTTTGACCAGTTTTATCAATCCCTTTTTAAAATTATTTCTAATCAAATGATACATGATGTTGATGTGCTTTGTCTTTGAGTGCTCCACAAGATTCTCTGTAATAGAGATAACACTGTTGTTGTCTATGTTGATAGAGATCCCTTTAAAGTTGAATCCATAGTCCATCATCTGATTCTAAATCTAAAGCACTTGAGCATAGCAGCTAGCAGCAGTAATGTATTCAGCTTCAGCAATTGATGCAGACACACAAGATTGCTTCTTGCATTGCCATAGACTATCCTTCCAATAAGGAATTGACATCCCCCTGGTGTAGACTTTGCAGTCATGTTGCAGATATCGGACTCAACAAGTGCATTAAAAGGATAATGCTTGCCATAATCAAACATAATGCATTCTAACATCCAAACAATCATTAACTAACACATTAGTATCATTAACATTCATAACATTCACTAATTAGTGTTTAAATTTCTTTTTCAGGTTTGTAAATAAAAAGAAATTTTTGCAAGTGTCTACAGCGGCTGAACAACTTTCCACAGCGGATGAACATGAGTCTGCAGTGGATGAAGAAAAGCTACTAAGTGTCTACAACGGATGACCAAATCATAAACAGCGAATGACCAGTCAATAGCTGATGAACTATCTACAACGGATGTTCATCCATAATGGATGAACACTCCACAACGGACAACTATCAAGACAATCACACATCCATGTGTTCATAATGGACAACATCCAAGACACAACAGATAGTTTATTCAGCATTCACAGTGGATGACTGATCATGCACAACGGACAGTCATACATCCACAACGGACGACTTAGACTTAAGATTTTATATAATTTTGTTTTACATAAGGGTATTTTTGTAACTGTAAATAGCTTCTTGTATAGGCTATAAATAGTAGTATACCCTAATCCTTTGTACGCTTTTAAATTGTCAATACAAACAAGCATTCAATATATCATTCAAGCATTCAAATACACAATCATACAGTCACACACACATGGATATTCATATCATTAATCATGGGTTTCCACACTGTGATTATTAAGTGTTGAATATATAACACGCTATTGTTATACGGTGAGAGATTGAAAAGATCCTTGGGGAAATCCATTTAAAGGTTGTTCTTATTCAAAAGATCAAACCCAATAACTTGGATTTTCATCAGGTGGAATTAGAGCCTTGGCTCAAATCAAACACTGATTTTGAATCCTCTCATTCAACACAATGAAATCCATGGTTCCTTAGCTTCATAACATACATTTTTAGCTGAAAATCATCACAAATCTCTCTTCTATTTCAAACATTCAACAAATGCATAAAACATGATTCATTAATCTGCATTTGAGCAGTTTGTAGAAGATTTTGTGTTGTTGAAGTTGTAAACAACATTCAAACACTGTTTTCAAAACAGAATCATCACAAAACCTCATCATTTCTAAGGGGTTTTGATAAAACAATCACCAAGTACTGTTTCATAAAGTTTTCATCATACAAATATTGTTTTTGAAATTTTCAATCATTCAAAGTGTTTAAAACCATCATATTCAAGGGTATAAACACATGAATCTGGCTTTTGCTCTTCAATCAACAAATCGATTATTGATTTTATGAAGAACATCATAGTCGCCAACAAACCCTAGGATAAACCCTAGTTTTTGTTCACTCACAAACCTTCACAGTCTTCGGTGATTGTGTTGGTTCATCATCAAAATCAAAGAAGAAACGTAATCTTCATCTGAATTTTTAAAAAAGTCACTTTTTGATCCAAAAAGTTAACTTTAAAAAAATAATATTTGTTTTTAGGATTTGATTTTCATTGACTGACTTCATTAAAGGGTTTTGAGTGATTGACATCCCTCAAACAGAATATTTCCTTCAATTTAACCGAGATTTAACGGTGACATCACCTAGGACATTAATTAATTGAAATTAATTAATTCCTTTTATTCGGTAATTCAAATTAAAAGGTGACATCATTAACAAACATATCCTAGTGACATTAGGATAAATTTATTTTAGCACCAAGCTAAATTAACAAACAAATTTTAACTTAAATCGTTAAGTTCAAAATTCAACGAAATGTCTGATGAAATTTCAGGGTCAAATAGTGGTCTCAAACCACCAAGATTCAAGAACAAAGCAGACCACACGCAGTGGAAAATAATGTTTAGAAATTGGATAATTTTCCAAGACCCGGATCTATGGACGTCCATAACCAAGAGACCATACATTCTCGTGGCTCTAGGTCCAAATTACAACATACAAAACTAGTTAGCTTGAAAAGTGTAGCTGGTGATGACTTTAAGAAGGTCAAAACAGATATCAAGGCTTACAACATCTTGGCTATGACTCTACCTTTCGAGATCCTAACCAGAGTTGAAAACTTCAAAACAACCCATGAACTATGAAAGGTTCTTCACACCATGTGTGAATGCAGTGATGAAATGTGGAAAATCAAAAAGGAAAAGTTAAGGACCCAATAGGAAACCTTTCATAACGTCCATGGAGAATCCATACCATGACAGCTTCACAGATTTGTTCAATTGGTAAATGAGATGATAGTATTTGGTCTCAAATATGAATCTATGAAGATCAACAAGAAGATGTTACATCCACTTCCAGAGAACTAGACTCAGTCAGTATCTATGATGAATGCAACGTTGGATCTAGAAGCATTGTCATTAGATGATCTAGTTTCCAAAGTAGAGGCACTGGAGTTAGATGAGAGACCCAGAAACAACAATACAATCAGAAATGTTGAATCTTACAAATTCAAAGAAATGCAACAAACAGATAGTGCATTCTTTACTTCCACTGGTGAGGAGGAAGATGAAGAATTCTTGGATTCAAGTGAAACTTGATTCTTCTCTACTCCTAAATCATCTCAGAACAAACAAAAATCCCAAAAGACTGGTGTACATGCTTCTCATGAAGTTACACCTCAATGCAAACAACATCAACAAGCATCCAACTCCAGTAAACAACATCCAGCTACAACTCAAAACATTCATAAATTTAAGAAACCCATGGATGTACTGACAATCATTTTGTAAAGTGAGGAGCAAAAGGCAGATTTTGCAGCTTTCTCAACAACCTTTGAAGCCTACTTAGGGGCTAGCCTCACTCCCTCTCAGATCATACAACAAGACTTGGATGAATTGCCTCCTGATATGGTTGAAGAAATGGATCTTCAGTGGTCAATGGCAATGATAGTTTATAGGTTCAAGAAGTTCCTACAAAGGAACAAGGGGTTAAGCATGGATAAGAAAACCAAGATTGGTTTTGATAAAACCAAGCTGAGATGCTATAACTGCCAACTCTATGGTCATTTCTCTAGAGAATGCCAACAACCTAGAGCTGACAGAAACACCCAACAAATACAAACATCCAGTAGCTATCACTCAAACAGACAAATACCACCACCCATCAGTATTCCTGCAGCCCCAACACTAGCACAAATCATATAATACAGCCATAACTAACACTCTAAATCATCTTCAATGATTTTTAAACAAGATGGTAAATGTGACTATCACAGATCCAATCTCCCGATCATGCTTTCATGGCAAAAATAGAGGATAAAATCTATGAAATCCCAAAAGAGGTAAGGGATAATCTCTTTACACAAGCATGCATTGACAAAGGTAACTAGATACAGAGAGCATGCTGATCAACTTTCAAAGAAAGCGATTGAAACAAACATTTTAAATGATAGTTTGAAAACCGAACAAAATAAATATGAAATTAAAATATTGTCACTTAAAAATGATTTAGACAAACTTCTATTTGAAAATTAACACTTGCAGCTCAAGTAGAGCAACTCTCTGAATCATTGACTCAATCAAAAACATTACACGCTTAAACTGAAGTGAAACTTCAGAAATTTCAGATAAGCAACAAGAAGTTTGAAGAACTTCTTTCTCAACAAATGGCTTTTAAAGACCCTTCAGGATTAGGATACAATAAGGTCAGTCCACCTTATAATGACAATTATATCCCACTTCTTGAATCCATGTCAAACAAACAAGGAGAATCACTTGATCCTCATGACAGGACTGATGACTCCAATCCATCATCATCGTCATCCAACTCATCATTAATATCCAAAACACCTTAGATAAAGTTTGTTAAGAGTCGAGCACCATCATAAATCAAATCAACAGACTTTTATTAAGGAGAAAACAATGAGTATGATGAACAAACAACTGATGAAGATAATGAGGACTTATTGTATGATAAGTAAGATCAACCAATTACTGAAACCAAAAAGGTTTAAAGTGTGATTGATGCCCCAATCAAACAAACAAAGGAGACACAAGTTTTTGATATCTGCTTGGGTGGAAGAAAAACTGAATCTTCAACTGCTTACACCAAACAAACAAAAAGGGAAAGGAAAAATCCCTGCTCAGTCAAACCAACCAACCGTAACTTTTGAAATACCCGTAAAATTAAATTTAAAAACAAAAGTTTCTAACAAACAGAGTACTAAAAATTTGCCGTATTGTTTGAGTGGTGTGATCAATACACCTACACTACAGAGAAGTGCAAACATGGCAAGTACTACATGTAATGTAACATAAACAATCATAATGCAGAATCATGCCACTTTCACAATTATTGTTAAATCTGTGAAAGAAACAATCACAACACTGCAAATTGATTTTTCAACAAGAAAAACTAAAAGCAAACCAAACAAAATCAAGTTGAGAAATCAACTGGAAAACACATAGTTGTTCTTAACAAGAACAAAGGAGGAGTACCAAGACAAACTCCTCACACTAAAGTTGCTTTAAATAATGATAAAACATTTAATGACAACTTTAAAACAAACAGGAGACATAAGTCTCAAAACAGATCAACATCAGACATTAGCTCTCACAGAAGAAGAGCTCAATGCACTTCTCCAGATAGAGCTAAACACACACAATGGAAATCTAGTGTATCTAGAATTCATAAACCATCAGACAATGCCAAATTAGAAGAAATATGCGTTATGGGAAAAGACAAAAAACCCAAGACCATCTTGGCTTGGGTTGCACCCTCTAACTGATTTGTTTATTTTTGCAAGGACATCAAAGAAGGCCTAATAACATATGGTATGTTGACAGTGGATGCTCCCGACACATGACTGACAATTGTTCCCTCCTTCGGTATTTTAAAAGCAAACATGGAGGAAACGTAGCTTTTGGAGGTGATAAGAAATATGGAAAGATTATAGGAGAAAGAACAACATCTAATGGGTTGATAAGCTTTGAAAATATCAATTACTGTTCCAATCTACAGTCAATCTTCTCAGTGTATCCTAAATTTGTGATTAAGGATATGCCACCTTGTTTGACTCCAACAGTTGCTACATCCTCAAGATGGGTTTTTAAATACCTGAAGACCATGTCCTTTTTAAAACACCATGTCAGAATAACACATACATAGTTGATGTGAACACTGTTTCCGCATCAATTCCTGAAACATGATTATTATCAAAAGCAATAGAAGATGTTTCCTAATTATGGTATAGACAATTGGGTCACTCAAATTTTGACAGAATGATTCAACTTGTAAAATATGACTTAGTAATTGGTTTACCACAAAAAGAATTCTTCTGTACAGACCAGTGCACTGCATGTCTGAAAGGCAAACAACATAAAGTGTCCCATAAGGCAAAATTTGTAAACTCTAACAACATACCACTCAAATTTCTTGACATGGACCTTTTTTCCTAACAAACATCCTAAGCATAGGAAAGTAGCAATACTATCTTGTTATAGTAGATGACTACTCCAGATTTACCTGGGTTTTCTTTCTACTACACAAGTCAAAAACATAAGAAATAATCAAATCATTTATCATTAAGATTAAGAATCAGTTGCATCTTAATGTTAAATCTTTAAGCAGTAATAATGGTACTGAATTTAAGAATGACTTCATGTTAGTGCTTCTTTAAAGATTGACATTTTGTCTTTATGTGTCTTTTTGTCTTTTGTAATAGTATACGGACTAGTTTTGTAATTAGTTAGTTCCTTTTTGTGTTTATTGATAGTATATATAGCATAGACTAGTGTAGGTTAAGAACGAGAATCTGCTTACACTTCTTTGTAATTGTCTTTGCTTTATATCAATAAACTCATTGAATTTTGTTGATATTGTGCTTTGATTCGATTACTTTGATTGTGTTTTCATTGAATTGTTGCTAATATAATCACAGATCTATACATTTGATCCTATCAAATGGTATTAGAGCTGTTGGTTGAGTGATTTGAGTTTTGTTGAACTTTGAAAACTCAAAATTCACTTAATTCTGTGATTGATTAGCAATTCAATTGAAATATTGTGGTTTTCAGTTATGTTTAATGATCATAAACATGAATTGAACCACAATTAACAGTCGAATTCATCAAATTTTAGAAAATTAGTTGAAATTTGGTTCGAAAAGTGTTCAACTTTGTCGAACTAAAATTTGGAAGATTCACTGATTGTTTGTTGATAATCAAGGAAATTGAACATAGAAGATTGTTAATCGACATTAAACCTTCTTAATTGGAAGAATTTGATCAAATTCATCAAGTTTTGACCGATTTCAGAAAAATCGAGTTCGTTACATTCATAAGAACATGATGAATGTGAAGCATGGGGGTTGAGAATCACTGAAAATTACCCAAGTGTTTAGACGTTTGAGAACTGTTCAGACGTTTTACCACTGTTTAGGTGGTTTTCAAGCAGACGTTTTTCCACTGTTGAGGAGTTTTGCTACTGTTTGAGCTAAAGTAATTCTAGTCTGTTCATAACTGTTTAGACGCTTCATAACTATTTGGACGGTTGAAACTTCCAGATGTCTGACAACTGTTCAGACCTTTTGCAACTGTTCAGATGTTTCTGTTCTAGACGGTTGTTGAAAAGTTTTCTAAGGCAATCCCTTAGTTTGTTCTAGTGCAAACTCAGAAGTTTCTCAACTGTAGAGACGTTTCCTTACTGTTCAGGCGCATCTTCACTTAATACTTAGAAATTTTTCTAAAAAAAATCAAAAATTTAAAAATCAGAAAACTAAAAATCAACAAAAAATATAAAGATGGTGAAATCAGAAGACTCAGAAAATAGAGTTCATAACCTGAAAAACAGAGCTGATTTCAAAAATTGGTCACTTAGACTAAAACACCATTTGAATTCCATTGGCACAGATCTTTGGAAATCAATTAAAAAAGGACCATACATTTCAATAACTACTGATGGACCTGACAGGGGTTTTGTATATACTAAAGATTCTCAGGAACCATACCCTGAAGATGGTTTACAAGGAGATGATTTGAAAAGAGTCAAGAATGATATTAAAACATACTCCTTGATATGTAAAGGACTACCTTTGGAAGTTCTTGCAAGGCTAGATGGATATTAGACTGGATATACCATGTATAAAGCCTTAAAGACCATATGTGAAGGAGGAAAAGAGATCCAAAACCTCAAGAAGCAAAAGCTGAAAAGGCAGTTAGAACTGTTTCAACATTTGTCTGGTGAAACAGTAAATCAGATGATGAACAGATTTGTTCAGCTTACTACTGAAATGTCAACAGCTGGAATCAAGCCTGATCTTAAAGATCTAAATCTTAGACTACTCAATGTTTTACCCTCCTCATGGAAACAAACTGTAACTTTGCTAAAGCATGCTGAGAAGTTTCCAATGGATTTAGATTTGCTCATTGCCAAGATAGAGTCTGTTGAAATTGATGAAAGCTCAAGGAACAATGACAGAGCAGCATCAACGTCACAATATCAGTTTGTTACATCTCCAGCAAACTCTGTGGAGAATGCTTTCATGGCAAAGAATGAGAAGGTTCCAAAAGAAGAAGGATACTTATTTGTTGGAGCAGGATTCTTTACTGATTCATCATTTACTAGTGTGCCTGCTTATACCTCACAGTCTCATCCTCAATCTCCTCCTAAATCTCAGAGTACAACTGTTCAAACAGAGACTCCATCAACTAACTCTGTTAAATCTAGCAAAGTTAAAGATGTGATAAACATCCTATTAGAGGATGAAGAGTC
>BJCN01313298.1:0-24711 GCA_018326445.1 Flaveria brownii
TGGCAAGGGGATGGTGGCGGTGGCAAGGGGATGGTGGCGGTGGCAAGGGGATGGTGGCGGTGGCAAGGGGATGGTGGTGGTGGCAAGGGGGAAGGGGTGAAGAAGGTAAGTGGAGAGAGTGTGTGAGTGTGGATATATTTATATATGCACATATTTTTACATATAAGACCAAGGGTAAATTTGTCTTTTTACATCTACTTAACAGAAAAAATGGATGGTCGTTAGTGTTCTGGACTTAATTGTGACAAATCTTAAACCATAGTGGTTAAATCGGGCGTTTTTAAACTATTGGATGAAAATGATTATAATCACCAAACCACAGGGACGAAAAGCGTAATTTACTCTATCAATTATCAAAACCATCTAATCTATTTTTTATTTTGAAATTATAAGAAAAAAAATGTAGCCATTGAAATGGCTAATAATTAAACACCGCAAATCCCCCAATTTTACTGGTCAGATTTAAAAATTGCAGCAAAAAATGCTTGTCACTGTCATTACCGATTAGGTCGTAATCTCATCCCAATTTTCATCCCGACATCGACTGACTTTGGGTCTGATTCTGTCAAAGTTTTATCCCTTACACCTTGATTTTAGGTCTTTAAATCAACCCATTATATCCATTTAATCCAATTCTTCACTCCCATAAGCATCAATTTCACTCCAACCCAATTCTATTCTCTTCAGGTAATCAATCAATTCCTGTTTTCTGTTCATCATACTTCGTGTTTCGATGTAACTCGAGTTGGGTTTCGTTTATTTGATTTGGGTTTTACTGTTTCTACTGATTTGTTTATGCATTGTATGATTTGGTTGATGTTTTATCATTGGAACGTTGATTAAGTAACTTGATCTGTGTGTGTTGTGATTTGGGTTTCAGTTTTGATTGTTGTTTGTGTTCTGAGATCATAGCGAAAGATCTAAACTTTGTGAATGCTTTGTTTCTTCGTATTTTATTGGAATTTGTTAGTCGATCTGATCTTATTTTGTTGGAATTCTTGTATTTCCGCAAAAGATGTGGTGTTTTCTTTGATTTAGTTCTGTTGATTAAAGCCCTTTTGAATAAATTTTGTTCATGAATTGATTTGATGTCTGTGGGGGATGAACTCAATGCTTCTGATTAATCACCCCGTGTGAAGAAATAATTGAATACTGATCTGATCTAGTCCTTTTCTTTGAAATTCTATTGTCAATAAGAACCCTAATTGCGTGGATCAACGTCTGATTTTGGGCTTCTTTATGTAGTAAATATAGAAATAAAGTAACTTTTGTTGTCAAATAAATATGTATCATTTTCTGAATAATAAAATACTTGATAATCACCAAAGTTATGGTCAAACTCATTATCTT
The DNA here is from genome assembly GCA_018326445.1 of Flaveria brownii. Classification (NCBI taxonomy): domain Eukaryota; kingdom Viridiplantae; phylum Streptophyta; class Magnoliopsida; order Asterales; family Asteraceae; genus Flaveria; species Flaveria brownii. The sequence continues at coordinate 1,351 of BJCN01313298.1, forward strand.
TTTCTTTAATGCTGATTAATGATTTTAGTATGAGAAAAAAGACCAACTTGATGGTACCTTTAGTGGTTGCTGTGGATTTATCTATATGAAATGGAACACAGATCTTGAAGGTGTGGCATAAAACTAATTATTTATGTGATTTGAGTAAGTTGTAATGCAAGTTTGATGGACTCATGACTTTCATAGTTCTACCTTCTTAATTTTTGTTTTCCTTTTTTTGACTGAATTCATTATTGGGTATTTTGTGCGGTAGATGGCTCAGTGGCTGTGATTGTGGTTGGTGGGTGTGTTTGAGGGTATACCCTTTTGGGATGTTTTACTTATATGTTTATTGGTGTTATAGACGCGTAGCAGATAAGAAGCATGTGTGAAATTATGTTCTTTGATAAGGTGTTAAGCAATTGACTTTGACACTTGCTAATATCATAGATTAGCCTTGTCTCATATTTAATGTCAAGCACCCGAAGGAAGCAACATTGATTGTGGATTTGTGGCATCGTACATATGATAATCATTGACGCGAGTCACGTGATTAGTCAGTCCATGATTACAACCTACATATAGCACTTGATTGTTGCTAATTATGTCATATGCTTTGAGTGTCAAAAACAGGTTACAAACATTGCTTTGATAATGTTTAACTTACTATCATTTTCTTTCTTGCAGGTGATTTTGAAAATATAGATAAAATGGAAGATATAGGGGGTTAAACCAATTTCTATGGCCTTGGCTGGTATGATCTAATTCTATTTGTTTACTTTCATTTTCAATACACACTTTGACTTTTGGGATCAAAAGATAATAATTATTGTATTCAAATATACATTTTTTCAAGGAAATGTTGATAACCCTGTCAAAAATTTACAAAAGATTAATTTTGGTCTTGAATATGATAAGTAATGGGTTTTTATGATATACGAACCTTGACACATTCACTATGAATAAGTTGATTCAGGCTATGTTTAATTACATAAATAACTAAAAAGAAAATGGATCAAGCGAGTTAAATATGATATAGCTTAAAAGGAAATGAGTCAAATCAATAGAATGGTTCGAAAATCACCCAAAGTCTGTTTTTAATAGAACATCATACAACATTTTATCAAAATGATTGTTATTGAAATAATATAATTTTGAATCATATCCTGCACATTAATTATTTACAAAAAATTAAAAAATTTGGACAAAAAGTCTTTTGTGTCAACCCAATCCGGGTCAACTGCGGCTCAACCCACCAAACCTGGTTGACCCATCCACTTTTCTAACTGTAGATTTACCTTGATGCCAATGTGCATATCTTCCTTACAATTTTCTTGCAGTCTCATTCATGGTTACAATTTAATGTGTAGATTATTCACTGTGTGTGGTTAGAAGCAAGTCTGGAAATTTAAGATTTGGGGTTATTCAAGGTGATAGAAAGACAGAAAGTAACTCTAGAAATAGGAAAATTGGTATGGAATTTGAACCGGATTGTACAAGAGACAAAAAATCGTCTACTTTTAAAACTCAAGTGATTTGTACCGCAACTTCTTGGGCGCGAAAGATACCTATAAGTGAAGGGTATCATGAGTTTCTGTAGTCAAGATCTTACAAGTTTCAATTTCTTTCTCATTCTTTTCTTCTTATCAAGAAGAATAAATTGATCAACTTTGAAAATTTAGCCTTTTGCACTTTAATATGCTTGAATTTGTTTGTGGAGATATTGGTGACATAAATCCAAGTATGAGCATCTCCAAATCAGTTCGAAAGAACGATTCTTGTTTACATCTTGAGGTCAATGATGACCTTGACTCCCCGGTCTTGCCTGGGCTGCCCGATGATATAGCAAAATACTGTCTTGCCCTCGTCCCAAGGTCATATTTCCCAAAAATGGGAGGTGTGTCGAGGAGATGGAGGTCTTTTATTAAAAGCAAGGAGTTTATTGTTGTTAGAAAACTTGCTGGTGTAGTTGAAGAATGGCTTTATGTTCTGACTACGGACGCTGAAGGAGATGGGACCCACTGGGAGGTCTTGGATTGCCTTGGAAATAAACTATCCGTCCTACCTCAGATGCCGGGACCCATGAAAGCGGGCTTTGGGGTTGTGGTTCTTAATGGGAAGCTTATTGTCATGGCTGGCTATTCAATGAGTGATGGTGTGGGGTCGGTTTCTTCTGATGTGTACCAATATGATTCTTGCCTTAACAGGTTTATTCCATCATTTATCTTGTTCGCAATTATGAGTGGGTCGATTTAAGTTGTGTTTTTATCTTAAACGGGTCAAATAATCAATTTCAAAATGCAAATTCAATTTTTGTTTGAGAGTTTTAATGTAAAATTATATTTTTGTGATTGCAGTTGGAGCAAGATTGCAAACATGAACATGCCTAGGTATGATTTTGCATGCGCCGAAGTAAATGGTGTTGTGTATGCAGTTGGAGGCTATGGGGTGGATGGAGACTCTCTCTCATGTGCTGAGGTGTATAACCCGGAAACTGACAAGTGGACACTTATTGAGTCCCTTCGCCGCCCACGGTGGGGTTGTTTTGCATGCGGGTTTGAGGGTAAACTTTATGTTATGGGCGGGCGGTCAAGTTTCACTATTGGAAATTCAAGGTTTGTTTATCTCATGACACATTTTTATATCATAAGAAACAATCTTACATTTTAGAGGTGTTAAAACAGGTGGGTTGGGTCGTGGGTGATTTTGGGCTCAGTTCAAAACAACTATCCTTAAGTTCAGGTCAAACATGTTCGGTTGGTTGACCTGTTGAGCAAACTATGGAATAGATCAAGAAAAGTGCTAAACTGTTAGCACTTTTCTTGATCTATTCCGGAGTTTTATAAGTAATGAATATATCAAATATAATAACAAATACCAACTTACTAAAGATAATAATCATACTTTTTTTTTATTAAAGAACAAAGTGTAGTCATATCTAAGGTGATGATTTCATGAATAGGTTGACAAGGGTAATGTCATCTCAAAGGGGTCAACCGATTGGGCTATAAAGTAAACATGTGAAATGGGTTTTAAAGGTCGTCCTTAGTGTATTACTGAAATTATATGACATTTTATTGAGATTTGACACACTGGTTATTTATAAAACAGCTTGGATTTTTCTGATAAGAAGGGATTCTGTTCAACCTAGCCCAACTTCTTTTCAACCCGCGTCAAAAGTTACTGTTTTGATGACCCTCCTATATTGCCACTCCCTAAAATGAAACTTGGTCTGTTTTCATATAGATGAGTTAAAATAGTAGAATGTCACTTTTGGTCATTTTCCAACAATAAAAACCGTATCTACGCAGTATCTTCTTAACAACTTGTCAACACCCAGTCAACGGCTTATCGTGATCATTACATCTTCAAATAGCAAAAGAAATCTATGCAACATCTTCTACTGCTTGTTTTATTACAGCTGTTTATATGATTCTGATTATTGAGTAATACTTTTTCTTGAACATGTGTACAACTAGGTTCATTGATGTGTACGACCCTGAAGAGCACTCCTGGTGCGAGATGAAAAATGGATGTGTGATGGTAACCGCTCATGCTGTAGTGGGGAAAAAACTATTTTGTATGGAATGGAAAAACCAAAGAAAACTTGCTATTTTTAACCCTGAAGATAACTCATGGAAAGTGGTCGCGGTCCCAGTTATTGGAAGCTCGAGTGTTGGGTTTCGGTTTGGAATACTTGAAGATAAACTGTTGCTTTTTTCACTAGCAGAAGAACAAGGAGGATTTAACACACTTTTATATGACCCAAATGCAGCACCTGGGTTAGAATGGCAAAATTCAAAGATTAAACCATCTGGTATATGTTTGTGTTGTGTTACAATTAAGGCATGATAGATGATTGATGATTAAGGTTTTTAAACAATTGTGTTTGAATGCATTGATTTGTAAGAATAAGGGGTTTGATCCAGTTTAGAACTCAGAAAGTAAATTGTTGTTTTGATGTCATTTTTTTAACAGAAGATCGTTAGTTGTTCTTGTGAGTTGTGATTTCTCTAGATGTAATGAATTATATTAAGAAACGCTAGATTTGTTTGAGTTTGAGTTGTGACGTTAATGGCTTCCTGGTCTAGTGTCATCTATTGTTTATCACTATCAAATTGCTACCGGTTTGCTACATGTTGCATTCCACTTTTAGCTACATTGTATAATTTCACTTGTTTTGGTGTTACATATATAAAAATATAGCTAAATTAACTATTAACTTGTACACAACAGTTCACTAGTTTAACTGAAATAGGGACATTTGGCTTTTGTGGACAGGCCACTATTCATACCCAAAAGTGGTTCCCTTGTATTGGTTCTTGCATACTTTTTTGTTTGTAACATATGATGTGATTTTTTGTTTGTAAAAAGTATGCAAGAACATGATCATGCTGATTAGAATAACAAGTTTTAAAAAACGAGGCATGGGACGCTAAAAAACGTAAATCAAGAAGAAACGTCAAGAATCTAATGAACTCGTGTTATACGACTCTTGGGAATATATCAACCTTTGAAAACAATCACCAACAAAGTAAATAAAAAAGTAACGTCAAGAATCTAACAATAAACGTGCGTGAACGACTCTTGAGGATATATCAACCTTTAAAAAGGATCACCAACAACTATATAGATAGTGACCCATTTATAAAATTTTAACAATGAGATTAGAAAAAAAATCTAAGAATGTATATAAAAATATAATAGATGAATAATATTTTAATATGATAGATGATGTTATGTATTAATTATTAAAGTTGATTATTAACTTATTACGTTTCAAATGATCCTAACCCTACATTTTAATATATTAACAAACTATTTCAAGACTACTTAAAATCATTTACAAGAGAAATGTAACTATTTTTTGCTAAAATAACTAATTTTTAAAGAAATAGATGAATAATTAAATAAGTTATACGTGTGAGGATAAGTAAAAGGTTCAAACCCCTAAATTAATGTAAATTAACACTAGATTATATCGGTTTCATGAAATAGTTAGAGTTAGACTTTGGTTTTGTTTCATTACGTTTGATAAAAATAATCATTTTTTTAAAGATTAAAAACATTAATCTACCTTCAAATGTTTTACAAGTTGTTTTAATTTCAAACTAAAAGTATCATAAATTGTTATAATTTAAATCTAAAATAGTAAAATTTTTACCGAAACTAAATTAAATTATGAAAATTTTAAAGTTAACTTGACAGAAACAAAATTAAGATCAACTCAAATAATTGTGTGTCCCAAACACCATTAACCTTTACCTCACACCCCATTAAACCCACCGGAACTAGTATCCCAAAAATTTGGCGGCAATACACACAAATTTCTTTTAGGTATCCGCCCCCCTCCGCCGTGCTCCGTCGCAATGTTCGGAGCTCCGGCGTCTTCCTCCGCCTTCGGCACTCCCTCCGCCACACCGGCGTTCGGCACACCGTCGTCAACCTTCGGCACTCCGTCATCCACCCCCGCATTCGGCACCCCTTCCTCCACCCCCGCCTTCGGAACTCCGTCAGCGTCGTCGTTCGCCACCGGCTTCGGTTCATCGATCTTCTCCACTCCTGCATCTCAACAACAGCAGCAAACGACGCCGTTTCAGCAGCAGAGCTCGAGTGCTTTTGGGTTTTCGACGCCGTTTGGTGCGACAACGCAGGCGAATAGTGGTTTGTTTGGGCAGATGACGCCTGCTGCGACGCCGTTTAGTCCTCAGTTGACCACTCAGATGGCTCCTGTTGCTCCGCTTCCGTTCTCTCTTGCTGATAGAGACATTCAGGTGTGTAAATAGTTGTATTATACTTGCAGCAGTTGAAACCCTAACCCTAATTGTTTAATTGGCTATTTGAATTGCTCTACTTGTGAATTGAATTGTTTGTTGTTTTTAATCAGGCGATACTTGATGCTTACAAGGATGACATTGCGAACCCTAAGTATGCTTTTAAGGTTGGACTTCTTTTGCTTTTTGTGTGATCATGTTTACATAAAAGTGCGCATGTTATAGTTGTGGCTTGTTTATGGATATGCTGGAATGGTCTTCCTACGGTTGATAATTTTCTTATAGAATTTGGTTTCAGTGTTTTTCTGCTATGTTGTATAAAAGCAGTAAGCTTAAAGGTTTCAGTCTTGAAGTGAAAGTAGAAAATTGTATAACATCAAATAGCTATAAGTTATAACCTATAATTGTAGGATTATTTATGCTTGTTTTTTTGACACAAAAGCTTACAAGATTTTTTTGTTCTGCAGCACTTGTTGTTCAGTGTGACTGAACCACAATTTAGGACAAAGCCTGCTGGTGTATCAGATGTAAGTTTATTAGTGTCAATCCTTGTTGGTTTCACATTTGAATCTGTTGAATTTTGAATATCTTTATGTATCTTTCAGTGATTTCTTTCTATAATGGTGGGTTTTGCTAAGATTGCTGGATAGTTTATGTTTGCCAGATTATGTGGGCAGAGGCAATGGGTAAGCTAGAAGGCATGGAGGCTTCCAACCGTGAACGTCTTTGGCCTCAACTTGTTAAGGGTTTTAAAGATCTTTCTGAACGCCTTAAGGTATCTGATATTAATATGAGTTTGCTATTATTTTGAATGAAACAACTACGTTGATACTTATTAGGTCTTGCTTGAAGCCTAGAACTATTATGATTGCTGTTTAATAGCATATTTATATTAATATAAGTATGCTATTTTGGTAATTGCAAAGTTCTATAATGCTAAGATGGACCGTTGATATTATCTTTTTTCTGAAGAACTGAGCGAGCAAGTTGTAAGGGATAGGAAGTATACTATGCTACATATCTAAGACTTTGCAAATATATGACTGTTTTAGTATATTTGCACATTTACGTATTACAGTAAAATGCTCTTTTTACAAAAGCTTTCATTCTGCCTACAAATTATATCACTCTAACTGGCACTGAAGAGTAAAACCTTGACTTAATTAATCGGAAGATAATGGTTCTGTTTTTGTTTCGAATGTTATAACAGCAGATCACATGGTACGGCAAACGCAGTATGCAGTCACCTATAATTATGAGGTTTAGGATAGATTAAATTTTGTAAATTTGAACATGATTTGGGTGAAAACAGGCATAAGTTTTATAAGTCAAGTTGAATTTACAGTTGGGTTTTCAGAAATATTTGTTTTCAGAATTATTTGCAAGTAGATTAGGTCATGTAGCCATTGGATGTTTGTAGGAAATCTAACTTTTATTCGCTAGACAAAAGTGTAAAAGTCAATAATTAGAATTTTTCGAGGCTAATTTTGCCTTGGGCAAGTTTAGAACCCACAACCTCCTGGTTGCTGGACTCCCCTCTTACCACTAGGCCCCAACGAGATAGTTGTAAGTTTGATAGTTGAATATATACAAAATCCACTTTTGATAGTTGTAAGTTTGTAACTAGTGTTAAGTTTAATACGTATCTATACTATAAAATATATTAATAATAAGCTTTATAATATAAAATGTACTCACATAAATATAATTAGTTCAATCGAGAACAAACAACCTAAATTCAATTAGTGTTTGTTGAACATTAATTCAAACTTATAGAATGTGGGTATTCTACTTATTGTTGGTTTCATATTTTTTTGATAATCAGAATTTTCGGTCATAGTTTATAGTAGGGAGTTCTTCCATTATTCTTTCTTACTCTAGTGTGAACTAGCTGGTTCCTTCTAGTTATGAAATGTGGTTGCAAGCTTGTATTGAACTAATTCGGACATTGTCATTTTGTGCAGCTTCAAGATGAAGTCATAGTTTCAGATGCAGAGAGACTGCAAATGACTCAAACCAATGTGAAAGTGGTACAAATGTCTAGTCTTCATCTCTCACACATGTGGGCTTTTACTGTGACCCAAAAAACACATTTTAGCAACATATTAATACTTTTTTTTACAGCTTCAAAGGCATTTTCAAGCTGATACTTTTCCTAGGATAGAGAGATTGAGACAATCAGAAAAGGCTTTGCAAAGGCGCCTCTTAAGGGTAATTGTTTGCATGTTCTTTTCATGGTGGGTGGGTCAGGTAATGGGTCAAAATGGTTGTTTTTTTATAGTACATAAATTAAAACCACTTACTTATGACATTATGTGCTCTATCCTGAGATGGTTCACAATGATAGCTTTGTTTTCTTATTGTATTCAGTGAATCAGTGAAACAGACTGTTTCAAGTAGCTGAGTTGTTTTGTATTATGAAATGGATAGGTTTGATATGTTTTTTTTGTTTCAACTGTATGAATATGATATTATGGAATTTGTAAGGACATATATGAAATTTTGAACATTTAATTGGTTATATATGAAATTAATCTTTTTATAAAAATCGTTTATTGTAATTTCAAAACTATTTCATTACAATAATAACAAAATCTCATAAAACAGTTTTGGGAGATTGTATGCATTAATAATGTACTTCGGGGGGCTTCCAACCTAATTGTATCCATTTGATCCATTCTTTTTTTAGCTAGATCTTTAAATTTGACATGTTTGAGATAAAACACTACTCAAATTGACCCATTCATAACCTCTAGTATAGATTCATATGTTTTCGACTTGTTTTTGCCTTGTACCTTTATTTAGTTGTACATTTTTTTACTTGCAAAAGTTGATGAGAATACTGGAAGCATTAGAGGCTAAAGGCTTTCGACTGCCTTTGACCAAAGGAGAAGTTGAACTTGCTGAAAAGTTGATCACAATAATCAGACAGGTTGGTATTTGCTTTTATAGTTTTATCTACATGCTTATCATTTGTTCTAGGCTTGAATTTACAAAAATGCCTTTTCAGTTAAAAGGATCTGGAGCTGAACTTTCTAGAAGGGTTCAGAATCTGCTGACTGTCGCACGTGTTCAAACAAATGGTCATGGTGGTGCCTCTGTGTATATACCGGGATCAACTAAAATACATGAGCAGAGTCTTGCTGATATGCAAGAGGTACTTGTCTGCTGCAACCAGTTATTATATTATTATAATGATTAATTCTTTGATGATGGTTCTAAAAAAAGCTGCCATTCGATCTTGGTAAAATGGGGGGGTTGAGTAGCTGGCTAAAAACTTGAATTGACTATTCATTTGCATGGGTTAGAATGGGTAGGGTTGACTCGTCAAACACTTTTTTAGTTCATAAGTAAATGTCGTACTAAACATGATTACAAATTTTAGTATTCAAATGATATTTTAAACTTTATAAATATATTAATTTACAGTATTTCAAGCATTACGTATCTGATCCGTTTTATCAATTTGACGCGTTGGAATAAAATATGACCAAAATCAACCTGTTTTAGCAACCCCTGTTATATATATAAAATTGTTTTTGTCTCTAATTTCTTGACTATATTTCAGTCTCTACCTGTAAATCTTTTACCAAGTTTACATCATCTCATTTGTGGACCAATTTTGAGTTCAAATGACTTGTTTACATTTTTTTTTCATTTGGGATAATGTCTGTGGAGGCCAGCCAAGAATTCAAATTTATTCAATCTTCTTCATCAAGGTCACCCATTGGTCACCCATCTATTTTAGAGAAAGAACATGTCAAATGACAAAACAACCTTACGTTTTCTTAAAAAGACTATATTTGATGACGTGCAGATGCATATTATGTTATTTTTTACCCATAAAACCCAAAGACACAGCTGGTATAAATGCCGCAAGATACATGCACACTTGGTTGGCCTCCTATGTGGCTACATGATAATTTTGGTAAACGAGTGGCCTAATGAAGAAAAGTTAAATATTTTGGTGACTTCTGCATACATTATCTCTCTCCTTTTTGTTATATATTAAAAAAGGCTACATTACATTAGATATACACAAATAATTAAAGGTTGTGTTTAAATCTATATGTCTTAATTAGATTGTCACGCTAATAGTCCTTTGAAATGAAATGATATATAAATTGTTACTACAGGTTTTACAACAGCAAACAGAAGCTGTTGCAAGGCTGGCAAATGTGTTGAAACGTGATATAAGAGATATGGAGATTATAATGGCTGAGGACACTCAAATGGCAGATGTGTAGTCATACTATTGTATTTTGATTTTTTCTGCAGTGCAAGTAAAGACAATTGAAGTAGTATTTTGTTGGTGAAATAAACCCTTATGGGTTTTGATTTTTGTTTGTTGAAACATATTTATTGGTAAAATTTGTAATTCTAGTTCAAAGACTACACATTAGGCTCCGAAACTAAGGTGAATGCTATTTGTCAATGATGGTGTCTAATATTTTAATATATGGATAACTGATTAGAGCTTTTTGTTTATAGATATGATTACGAGTAAATTAGGGGTCTAAATGATTTGTGTCTGACTAGTTTTGAACTCAACTTGTTTAACTTAAAAGATTTCGGTTTGTTCTCAGTTTTGAGTCTAGTTTGTAAAAGTTTCTTAGTTTAATTAAAGAGAAAATACATTAATAATAAGGTAAGAATTATAAAATGATATAATTACCAAGTTATTAAAACTGTACACAAGCAAAAATACAACTAAATCATAATATATTTGCCAACAAAACTTGAATTTTACAAGACATGAGATTGCGAATAACAAGCAAATATACAACTAATTCATAATATATTTGCCAACAAAACTTGAAGTTTATAAGACATGAGATTACGAATACATGAGACGTAATTAACACGATGACAACCACAAACACGTATAATTGATTTACATCGGAACCTAATTAACATGACAGCTACCACAAATACATATAATTGATTAACACCAGACCTAATCAAACATACTTTTCTCCTTTACTTTAGGTTGGGAAATCGGTTGATTTATTAAGGAGCCTTTGAGCCTTTTATTTATGAGCTGGTACAATATGAAGATTTAAGATCGACTCTTGCTAGGCTAGACTAGGTTATTTTCTCATCATAATAACTTAATTATAGATGAGCAAACTTCACAAGTTCTAAAAATAGAGAAAACCAGCTTTGTGGAAAAGAGTAATCTATCACAAGTAATATTGATAATGAAAAAAATTGGATTCATATAAAATATATTATAATGTAAAGTATAAAGAAAAACCTAAGTGTAGCCTATTATGAGTGGTCATTTTAAACAAGTGATCCAGGCATCCCTTTCAACTTAGCCCGACCGTGCCGGGACACAATCTAAAAAAAAAAGAACTATAACTACACTATTTAAAGATTTCAACAACATTAAAGAATAAGATTTAAAAAGCTATCAAGTTTGTTTATAGTTCTAATTTATATAAGAAAAAAGTTCAAATACAAAGTGTATTTTTGCTACAAAGTGTGAGAAGACACAATGAGTCAAAAAAATATACGAGTAAAAAAAACAAAAAAAATTATATCTCACAATCAAAATCGAATTTCAAAAAAGTAATTAGAAGCTTTTGTTCCCCTAGTCGTCCTCAATAAGAAAAAAAATAAACGAAAAAATAAAAAAAATAAAAAAATTAACGTTTTTTTATTGTGTCATTTATGAAAGACACAATAACTTCATTGTGTCATTATGAAAGACACAATAACGTCATTGTGTCTTTGAAACAATGACGTCATCGTGTCATATAATGACACAATGAAAAAAAATTATTTTTTTATTTTTTTTCTGAAAGAGGACAACGAGATGAACAAAGGCTCCGAAGTGTTTTTTTTTTAAATTCGATTTAGATTGTGAGATAATTTTTTTTGTGACTTTTTTAGTCTCATTGTGTCTTCTCACACTTTGTAGTAAAAATACACTTTGTAGTAAAAATACACTTTGTGGAATAACCTCACCTTTTATATAATAGCCTACTCTTATTAAAAGGATAATCGAAATTAGTTCGAACTCTACCAAGTTCTAGCAAATTCAATGAATTAAATGGCATAGTAAAAAATAAATTATGGAAAAGTTTAGCAAATAAAACAGGAATTGATGTTTCTTTCTTTCAAAATATGAAGATTACATGCTTCAGTTTCTTGTTACATATGTCTATGTATGCTTTTATCTACGATGTATAGTACAATGAACATGACGATAGTAATAGGGGTATATTATAAGATTATATAATAAGTTTTATACAAATTGCCATTATAAATTTTATACTATCTATAACACTATGATTTTCCTTACCTCCAGTTTTTTATTTATGCTCTCTCTTTTTTCCATTTTTACCTTTCAATAGGTATAAACTTCTTTTTTTTAATGTCTTTTTAGCTTTTAACAATTTTCTAATATTACCCATAAGAGTTTTAATATGAGAAAGTTTAGAAGAAAATGGTCTCATAGAGAAGACGAGCGGAGACATGGTTTGACATAGAAGATGACCAACGTGGGCGAATCTACATAGGCATGTGTCGTGTGCCACGTAATATAATTTGTTTATTATATAATATCAAATACGTATTTTTATGTGTTATACAGTTATCTAACACTCGAGTTACATTGATTTATCGAACACATTTTGATAGTAACATTAATATAGAAGATCTTGAAGCTTCATTGATGGTCCTCAGACGCCACATCTACTATTAACCGGTGATAATGTCCCTTCAATGTCGCTTAAATCAAATGATATTATGACAAGACATTATATGTTGATTAAAAAGTAAGTCAAAGAATTCGTCGTATACAATAACAATTTATATGAAGTCCATTTTACTTTTATACATTCTAATCAATATAGAATGATAAATTTTCAATCGTCATATTTGAAATTTTATAACCAACAAACTGCGTATCTAATTAAATTGACCAATACAACTATACAAGTGAATTTTACCAATTTCATTATTTTTATCGAAATAAACAAAAATTTTGATGATTAAAATGCTTGTTTGAGAGTATCGTTTTATACTTTTTATAAATTTTGACAAGTGAAAACGTTAGAAATAGTATTTTATGAAGAAAAATAATATAGCATCGGTAGCGTCACGAAAGAAGGAGGCTTTTTGACGCATGCCCACGTCAAAAAGAAAACATCATTTTCAAGGTGATTGTTCAACCTCACAAATATATTCGATCCTTAGTTTGATCAACAACTAAAGTATCCCAAAATAGAGAAATAATATATCCTTGAAGTATTTGATAAAGTCTATATACTTTTAAAATATATTTATGACCCAACACTGATAAATTCAAGTGCATCTTAATCGCTAAAAGTGCTAGAAACTAATAAACTTTATATTCATTTAAAATCAGCTCACTAAGAACTTTGAATAAATTTAATTTGAGAGCTGATTTGTCTTGGTATAGTTGACACTATAAGTTTCAATAGTGAAGGTAGAAGATAAAAGTTTCATTTTTGGTTTCTTGTATATTGATACGTATATATATTATTAATTACTTTAGCTCATGTGATTTGAGACTTGTATAATTTGATATAGTCATTAAGTTATTATTTGTTACTTGTATAGAATGAAGCATAGAAAAATATCAAAATTGAAAAGAAAGGTTAAATTCATCGAGCCACGAGTGTACTCAAGTTGGATACAATCTGTATACGAGATAAGACTATACATAGTGGGTATTTTCAAGGCACCAAACATGATGACATTGACACAAGTGGGGCTCCAAACACCATTACAAGCTAGTTAAAAAAAAACTTTAAATCCATAGGGTTCCAACCACTTAACGGGCGAAAAACACAAATTTTCCTAAATTAATACATTAATAGGGGCTCCAAACATTAGTTAACCATTACTCTTGATTTAAAAGTGGATTTAGTGAAACGATTTTTATCAGCTTGGCATTTAAATGACTTTTTAATTAAACAACCATTAAACGTAATCTAAGAATTTTCTTATGATACAGAAAAAATCAATGACTATGAATAAACACATATGATCTATTGTTTATATATAGTATTTTTATAGCTTCCGTTATAAAATACATAAAATTGTAAAACTTTTCAAAGTTTTTTAAGCATATTCAAAACTTAGTTATATCTACTATGATACTCGTACTCTCAACCACTTGATGAGAAATTTTCTTTAACGAACAACTTATCTAGAGTGCTAGGTAAAATAATAAAAAGAAAACTTTCCTAGTACAAAAAGTAAAAGGTATCCATGAATGTGAAAAGTGCCAATAAAGACAAGTGAGACACTAGTATTAAAAGGGTAACCCCACATTTAAAAGCAAATCATGCCTTCACACACCACAAAACCAAACACAATTTCACTATAATCAATGTTGGAAGATCAAGGAGATGGTCTAAGAACCAGAAGCTTTAGGAATGAAGATTACACCAACAGAAGAGTGTTTTTGAGAAGTTATCCTCTCTATTTCGATAACGATGAAGATCATCAAGAAACACAAGCACCTAAAACTGCAACCGCAACTGCTGGCAGTGACAAAGCTAGTAACAGGCTAAAAGGTGAACACGATTGTCTCCTTCAAACGGATTAATAATTTGTTTGATGATTTTATGTCCCTTTAACGGATTTTGTGGCTTTGTTAATCTTGTACGCAGATACATGTGAATCTTGTCATGGTTTGAAGATGAAGATGAAAATGAAGATGAAGAAAGAAACTATAAAGAAGATAATGGTCACAATAGTTGAATGGGGAGATGAAAGAGTTGTGGTTATAAAAAGGTTTAAACATAAAGTTTCTTTTTATGTTGTTGCATGTTTACCTATTGTCTTCAAACCTCCTAAAGCCTTAATTTCTACACGTTGATTTGCTTTCATCTATATCTGTTTTCTTATGGATGCATATTGTATACGACTATACAAGATTACTTTGGATATGAAGATATGCATGTATGCATATAACCTGATCCAATAGTGTGTAAGTAATCAATTGTCACACATTTACTTTGACGATGTATAAATTGTGCATACTCAATAAAAAGTTATAGTAAATCACAATAAGGTAACCTCTGATAAGAACAAATCCATCTAGGTAAAATTAAACTATTCATTTTGAGATTTGATATAAAGTACCTGTTGAAAAATTTTTATGAACATAAACGGGGTCACTTGTTAAACCAAGAGTAGCCTGTTTTGTTAATGTATTAGTGTTTTGTCCTTTAACTTGTTAATTTATACTAAATACAAACATATATATTATTCAGTTTTATGTCGGATTCGTGTCGTATCATGAATTTACAAAAATAATCTAATCTAATGTATCCTTAGCGTATCCCGCCTAAATATGATAGTAACCTTGGGGTTTAATTCTAAAATGTACAATTGTAAATATGTGAACACAAGCTTTAGACCATCCGAAATAAAATTCAACCAATTAATCAACGTCAACTAAGCATCAATCAAACTATTTGAAGCAAAAACTAGAATATTGGTTTGACTAAAACTTCAATGTATTGCTTTCTTATCTTGAAAACGGTGTGGTTGATATATATTTGTAATTTGTAAAGGTTGCGTTAAAGGAAAAATACTGACATACTATATACACACTATTAACATATCACACGGGTTGTATTGCCCATATGATAGGGAGAAATAGACGTACAAGTCATATAACGTGTGTGAATGACACATCATATGAACCAAAACTTTTTAACGAGCTGGTGTAAGTAAAAATATACGACCCGTATAATATGGTTACTCATACAAAATTGATTGATGTGACCACTTATAAAGTCATACAACTCGTATGATGTTTTTCGCCGCGTCATACATTTGTATGATGACTTGACCCGGTATCTATAGATAGCAACTCTTTTTTTAAAACTTTTGTTAGAAACTTTTATTTTATAACACAGTGTATAGTATATATTACAAGTATGACAAATATGGAATGATGAAAATAAAACCATATATTTGATGGGATTTTTTAATATCTTATTATTAAATAAAATAATTTTAGTGTTTGATTCTTCTGATTAACTTATTTTACTTGACATGGTAGAGGTCAAAAGTTGTAACTATCTATTTGAATTGGTTGTAAAACCAAGGATTTTCTTTGCTTATTAGGACGAATATACCCTTAGTGCTTTATAATGCCATTGTAATGTTCAATATTCGATAACATTGGCTTAAATCCAGTTACTATATTTAATTTTATCAAAACTCACATGAAAAAGAAACAAAATTCAAACTATTCCAAAAGGACAAAAAATCAACCAAACTTTATGAAAAGTTACAAACGAATTTTAGGAAGGCTCTAAGAGTTTGTCACGGTTTACCATACCTACTTTATGTGTGTTTGGTACGAACATTCAAGTAGATACATGTATTGACCTAATATATATTTTGTATGTTATTCATATAAGATATATTTGGAGAAATTAAAAAAAATAGTTATTCTGTGACATAACATTTTATGTAGCACGGTTAAACATGAGTTTTTTTAATGTTTCCAACTTCAAATAAATACTATGTGAAGCATGTGTTTAATGATGGTAAAACAACTCAAATTAAACTGATGATAAAGCCCAATATATTCAGGACGAGTGACGGGATGAGCACTCACTTATGTGATAGAATATGTTATTTTTATAAAATTTTCCATGTTGCTTTTTAAGATGAGATAAAAAGAGTGTTTGGATAAGCTTTTTCAAACACTTATTAACTTTTCTAATAAGTTAATAAGTTAGTATAAACTAACTTATTAACTTATTTCCCCCACACCATCATATTACCAAACACTATAAAATGATTTTTTGACTTTTTAAAAGTTAATAAGTCAATAAGTTGTTTTAAAATGCAATCCCAAATACCCAAAAGATCAGAAGTGCATCTCAAAGTATTTTCTTTAACAATATATGACCATAAATAACTATACCCAATACCATGGGTATACTCACAAACTCAATGATCGAATAATACGTAAAGGTCTCAGATGAACATAAAACCATGTATGAATTATGATACCGAGATTTGTCATAACTTATATGCGACGCGTTCTCATCCATACATGTACTTGTTTTCTTTGCATTGGTTGCACATATATTGGATTCGATCATAATATGACTAGAAAGATGTGGAATCAAAACTTAAACGAAAACCAAAATAATAAACATAACATCAATAAATCAACGAATCTATATTTACATCTACATCTATAATAAATCCATAAACATGTTACATTATGATAATATAACAACACATGAACTTCAAAGCATCATAGCTTTAAACTCCTCAAAGCTAAGCACACCATCACCATCAAGATCGAACCGATTAATCATCCCAACACACTCGTCCACACTTCTCGACTCACCGAGTCGACTCAGCATCCGATTCAAGCTCCTCGGAGTAATGCACTCGGTTCCCTCCATTTCATACATTTTAAAAACTTTCTTCAAATCTTCAAGCCTCTCATCCTCCTTTTCACTCTCCACCAAACTGAAGAATTCATCAAACCCTAATTCGTTGCTTACATGTAACGATTCGACCACGATCTGTATCTCTTCGATTAATATCTCTTCGCCGCATATCATTCGGCGGTGCAATTCCGACGGAGAAATCGTGCCGTTGCCGTCTTCGTCGAAGTGGTTGAACACACGCTTGTAATCGCTTGATCTGTCCATGATTTTGACGATCTGATGAGCAAATTTCGATTGTTTTGCAGGAGATTATGATTAACAAATGGATCAATGATGATGACGAAATTGGGGAATTGAGGTGTGAGTTATATAGGTATGGATGTACGCGTGGTTGAATTGTGTTAGACGAAACGAAATCAGAATGAATTGCGTGTGAAATTCTTAAGAAGGTTGTTCATGAAGGTGCGAGGAAGATGGTGACATCAGTTTCATCACGAAAATTCGATTTTGACATTTATGGTTGTCTTGATGAGGTATGTTTTTTTTCATTATGGTGTCATGATTTTCTAAGAGCACGTTAGATTTCTCATGTTATTGTGAGTGTGTTTCCTATATTGTTACTGTTTATTTGTATATTTAAAGAAAACATTGTTCACCCTTATAAAAATTTTAATATATTTGAAATTGGTTTTGAGTGGATGAGAGAAAAAAAATAATGATAAATGTATAAGAAAAATTATTTAATTAAAAATAATAAAAAAATAATGATTTTTAGTGTAATGTTAAAAATAAGAATAGAGAACCTGATGTGAATACTTTAAATGTTTTAAAAACCTATTAGTTATAATTGCAACTAGCGGGTTTGTCTTGGAGTTGAAACATGGTTTTCTTTTGTGCAATACGGTGGAATTATGTAAAATGCAACAGTGGTGTCAAGCATAATTATAATACTAGTAGTAGTAAAAGTTGATAGTATGTATCAAATAGTAATTACAAAAGTTATTATTATTGTAGGTGGTTTAATTATTTAATAATATTAATAAAATTAAAAGTAATTAATAACAATAATGAAGATAAAGAAAGAAAGAAATGATAAGGAAAATGGAAAAAGAAAAACATAATAAACTTTAACTTTTATATCATAACTTCAAGAGCTCATCTTAACACAGAGCATTTGATCAGTTCAAAACAAAAATGACATTATCATAATCAGAATTACTTAAAAAGTGATTTAGTAAATAAGAGATGGTATTCTGGAGGATATAAAAGATTTTGTGTTTTGATATGACGTTTGTATAAGATGGTATAAAATGTTTTAAATTGTTGTGTGGGCTTACACAATGATGTGCTAGACGTCTGAGGCATAGATGCCAGAATTTTTCCTTTGGCCCATTACCCTCATACTTTGGAGACACTTCTCATGTCTTTAAGATAGTCACACGGTTCAGGTTATGTACGTCTCAACATGTGTCGTCATACGCGGCTTCTAACTCCTAAGGGTTATATTTGTGTTGTTTCTGTTATACTAGATTAACATTGACACAACATAGATCATGGAATGTTTATGTTATCTTCTGTCATACATAAAACATGTGTAAAACACACCCACACATGTACTCTATTTTTAAAATATTTTTTAGCCAAATGCATCATTAACATTTTAGATTGTGAATTTGTGATATGGGCCTTGCATACGCGGGCTAAGATAAGTAGGTGTTTTCAGACACAGGCCTTTTTACTAGTTGTTAGCCCATTAGTTACAAAATCACATCTTTTGTTCAACTATTCACAAGACAAAACAAATACCTAAAAGTTACAATAAGTTTTAATTTGAATTCTTCAAAAATGAAAACTATCAAATTTAAAAACAGGGGGGAACAAGAGGGCTGCGATGGCACGAAAACCCTCCAGACGCAAGTTTTCTATTAGTATATCCAACACCGTTTTCTTGTCGTTAAGCCTTCAAATTATATTTGATAGAGTCGTTAAAATAAACATTACACACAAGAAAAACAAGCAGTGACCGAAACCAACGAAAAAAACATATTTGATCACAAGATATATATCACATGATATAACAATATATTCAACTTCCAAAAGTAACAGCAGTGTATAACTAAACAATCCTCCAACATAATGTACCTTTCTTTCCTTAGAAAATAAGAGATTTTGTCAACAACCAATGTGTGACGTCCCATCACCAAAAAAAAATATAACTTTCTGTTACATTACAACAAAAAATAATAATAATATGCCAACATTAACTAAAAACAAAAAGTAAGAAACATAATTCAACTCTCAACGTCATAAGTTGAATTATGTTCTAATCTTTTCAAGACTTTCGGACACGGCTTTCATTCTGGGCCGAATGTCGGGGTCTCGTTCAGTACACGCGAGCGCTAAGTTAAATACTTGTAGCACTTCTTTTTTCACGTGTACTTCTTGAAGCAACATTGGGTCCACCATATCCGAAAGTGGGGTTTCCTCCTCAAACCCCTTTCGGACCCACTTTACTAGATCCGAGATCTCTATCGATGTCGAGGTTGTCGGGGAGGAAAACTCTGGTGACTTTCCGGTTAGCAATTCAAGCAAAACCACACCAAAAGAGTAAACATCCCATTTTTGTGTAGGTCGGCTAGATGACACTCGGGCTTCGGGTGCTTGGTAGTTGTTTACTTTTTCGGTTTGGGCCAAGTATGGGAGTGCCCCGCCCATGAAACCACCCGAGGATGACGGGTTATTTCCCGTGATGTTAATTAGACGGGTCAAACCAAAATCAGATATATGGGGTTGATGCTCGTTGTCTAGGAGAATGTTTGAGGGTTTGATGTCTCCATGAACAAATTTTCTCGGACTACATTCGTGTATATACGCTAATCCTCTCGCGGTCCCTTTGGCTATCTTTAACCTCATTGACCATGAAAGAATCGTAGACGTTTGACCTGTTACAGTTAAAATTAATGTAACAACACCTTTAATTAAAAAACAAAACGTTATAAGCCAAAAACTAACTACGTACCTCGTAGTGCCGACGACAAGTTGCCATTCGATATGAAATCACTAATCAGTAGTTTTTCATCGAGCGCCCAATAATAAGCTCTCAACTTCACCACATTCGGATGCTTCACCCTCCCGATCGCCTGGACCTCCGCCACGAACTCCTTATACCGCTGTTCACCGCCCTCGCCCAACCGCCTCACCGCCACCGGAACGCCATTCCCGAGCACCACCTTATACACAATCCCCAACCCACTCTTCCCCAACACATAAGCAGAAGCTCTCAACAACTCATCCAACTCAAAACTAAACCCTTTATCAATGGCAACAAGCTCTCCACCCTCCCCACCACCACCACCGCCACCGCCGCTAGCGGCATCGCCCTTCTCGGACTCCGCCTCGGAATCCGTGTTCGGAAATCCAGTCACACATGGAAATGAACAGAATTTCGATTTCTGATTTCCCCCAAATCTCCCTTTACATGTGCAACTGCACCCATTCGAATCCTTTCGTCTCCAATACAAATAAACAATCACCAACCCGATCAATGCAACTCCGATTGCATCTGCAACTGAAATCAGTATAATCAAACCTGGTTTCAACCCCTTTTTCGATTCATCGTCTCCGGTCGCCGGAGTAAAGCTCTGTGTTCCCGGAGGAATCGACGAACTATTATTCCGGCAAGTTTTCTGCAACGGGAACCCACAAAGCAACGGATTGTTCAGAAACGCCGTCGGCCCTTGATTCGCAAACGAACCCATTTGGGGGATTTCGCCGGAGAAGTTATTATGCCGGAGATCGAAGCTTACAGTCAACGGTAAATCACCCAACGACGCCGGAAGTTTTCCGGTGAAATGGTTGAATGATAGATTTAAGGTTCCCGATAACGACTTCAATTGACCGATATCGTATGGTAACGATCCGTTGAGGGAGTTTGAAGAGAGATCAAGTTGAACCAAATTCGCTAGCTCCGGGAACACCCCTGAAGGAATTTCGCCGGAGAATTGGTTTCCGGCGAGAATTAGCCGCTGTAGCTGCCGGCAATTGCCTAGAAACTTCTGGAATGTTCCGGAGAGTGAGTTGTGAGACAAATCGACGTTTTGGAGACGAGGGGGGTTGCAGATAGACGCCGGAAGTCCGCCGGAGAGATTGTTGCCGTACAGGAATATGCTGTGAAGCGACGTCGCATTGAAGATTTGATCGGGGATTGAGCCGTGGAAGTTGTTGTCGTGTAGATTCAGTCGCCGGAGGTACACTAGGTTTCCGAGCTCCGACGGGATGTACCCCCGGAGGTTTCTTCCGGCGAGGGCGATTCCGACGACACGTGGGTCGGAGTCGCCGGAGATGTTGGCGCACGTGACTCCACTCCAGCGACACGGGGTGGTGTCGTTATCATTCCAGTCGGAGAAAACGGTGTCGCCGCCGTCGACGGCGGATTTGACGGAGAGTAAAGAGAGGCCGTCGGTGGTGAGAGCGATGGTGTAATTGAGGAAGAAGATGATGGGGAAAACGCTATTGATGGAGAGCTTGAGCATGGTGAGAAATGAGAATTGGGGAAGATGAATTATGGGGATTTGTGGAATTGTGGCATTGGGTATTTGATGGGGTTGGTGGTGGTGGTGGTGGGTGGTGGTGGTGGTGGTATTTATGAGAAATAGACAATGAGAAGGGGATATGTTGGGACCCCACCGGTATTGGTTCCTAGAAGTAGAAGGGAAGCAAAGAGCTTTAAATGTGGTTCTATTTCTACAAACTATAATTGTCTTATGATGGTAATGAGCTGTATTAAAATTTTTAACACTAAATCTACGATCTTGTTTTGAAATATAAATGTTATTTTGGTCGGACAAATCTAATTGTTTTTCTGTCGCAGCCGCACCCGTAAACCCCTTAAAGAAAACCTACGACTTGAAAAACCTGGTGACTCAATACAACATTTTTACGTTTAAAACAAAGTATTTTTTTTTTATTTTTAATTGTTTTGAGTAGGTCAACTCAATCAATTGCGATATGGATCATTGGTTGCTAATGAGTTATATATTTATGTATATTTTAGTAGTAACACTTATATTATTTAAGATATAATAGAAGTACACTTAGATAATATAGGATGAATTGTCATCTTAAAAACTCAAAACTCATAGCTTTATTGTAGTGAGAACATAAATTTAACTTAAATAAAACTATATGTTTATCTAGTGTTTTGAGAAAATGTCCTGGAAGTTAGATGGTTTAACTTGATTAAAAATTCAAGAGTTTAAAAGGTAAAAATTATAGTGTAATTATCTAGAATATTCAGGACTTTATGTCAAAAAAATATAATTTTAAGTGATTACAATTTTAAATGCTATGTTTTGGTGTGTGTAATTAAATAAGTGCGTTTAATGATTAACGTTTAAAGTAGGAGGCTAGTATATATAGACATTACATTATATTATCAATGTTGTTATTAATATTTTACTAAAATCGTGTGCATTTAATGTTAATCATGCTTATCTTTATTAGGCAAATCTAGAATAATAATTAGTTATGTCGATTTCATTGATATAAAAATCAAAATTACCTTACAAAATATAAGGGTTTGTTTTAGAGACGGGGGATCTAAAAATGTGATTGATTTAAATCTCAATCAACGAGTTACATGCTTTATTAGAAAAATTCACTATATGATGCTGATCAGTTTGATTGAACTATTGCTTGAGCATGTGAATTGATAAGTATGATTTAACTTTCACATGATGCACCAGTGACAATTTGACATGAATCGGTTGAGGTTATTAGATTAATCATTTTGAGGAACGAAAGTTGTGTTGGTATAGTTTTTTTTTTGAACGGCTAAATTTAAAACACTCACGGATCACTGGAGTATCATCGTGTCACCAGTGTTACCACGCGATCATATTCCACCATCAAGTCACCAATTCAGGAGGAAACTCATAATTATGAGAAAACCCCTCTTTGTGAGTGTTGCTACACGAATCCTAATCAAGAGACTAAGACCGAGGAGCAGTGCAAAGATGGGATTAGGATCACGGATTCGAGTTTGACAGGATGCGGCTGGGTTTTGCTTTGACTGAGTTGGGCTTCGGCTGAATCAGCACTTCGGCTGAACTGGGCTTCGGCTGAACAACACTTCGGCTGAACTGGGCTTCGGCTGAACAACACTTCGACTGAACTTGGTTTCTGCAAGACAGAAACAA